>FR997789.1:7509083-7700014 GCA_905475315.1 Autographa pulchrina | reverse complement strand
TTTGACCTCATTGTTGACCTTCGCGCCTATACACGCGAAAATATTTGGTATTTTTCGTATTTTTACGAAAATTTTATTGTTATTGCTATATAGCGGTACATTATTTCACTTGACACGTGATAACTTCGCTGTTTATCGGTGGATTGTCGCGATTTCTTTGTTGACCTACAGCTCAAGACGTCTGCTTTCGTTTGAGTATAATTTTGGCACTCTATTTTCAAAAACATATACCTTTTTTGATAAAAAACACTCTAAATTCTTAACATTTTTCAAAGTAATTTTTTCAAAAACTGTTTAGCAAAAGTTTCATTTAGTCATATCTGTTTGTAGGTCTCTTAAAGACCTTCCTAAATATATAGCACACGTATCGTGTGATTATATAGAACTTCAAAATTTTTCTACTTTAAAAATTAAATTAAATCCTGTAAAAAATCAGTTTTTCACGGTTTTCCAGGGAAATTTGTTCCCGGACCCCTAAATTTTATTACGCCATTCGCTTGCAAACGTCCAGCCGAAGAGAACGGTACCACTCACGTGGCGCTCCGACTAACCTGGAGCCGAGGCAATTGCGATTTGTGTTCCCGACCAAAACAACATCTCGTGGAGTGCTATATAAGTACTTGAAAATCCACCTAAGTCGGCCGCACAAACGGTTCACTTGTATACAAAATTTTTCATTTTTGTGCGATTTTAACTGTATTTTTTATAAACGTGTCCCTTTTGACCTCATTGTTGACCTTCGCGCCTATACACGCGAAAATATTTGGTATTTTTCGTATTTTTACGAAAATTTTATTGTTATTGCTATATAGCGGTACATTATTTCACTTGACACGTGATAACTTCGCTGTTTATCGGTGGATTGTCGCGATTTCTTTGTTGACCTACAGCTCAAGACGTCTGCTTTCGTTTGAGTATAATTTTGGCACTCTATTTTCAAAAACATATACCTTTTTTGATAAAAAACACTCTAAATTCTTAACATTTTTCAAAGTAATTTTTTCAAAAACTGTTTAGCAAAAGTTTCATTTAGTCATATCTGTTTGTAGGTCTCTTAAAGACCTTCCTAAATATATAGCACACGTATCGTGTGATTATATAGAACTTCAAAATTTTTCTACTTTAAAAATTAAATTAAATCCTGTAAAAAATCAGTTTTTTCACGGTTTTCCAGGGAAATTTGTTCCCGGACCCCTAAATTTTATTACGCCATTCGCTTGCAAACGTCCAGCCGAAGAGAACGGTACCACTCACGTGGCGCTCCGACTACCTGGAGCCGAGGAAATTGCGATTTGTGTTCCCGACCAAAACAACATCTCGTGGAGTGCTATATAAGTACTTGAAAATCCACCTAAGTCGGCCGCACAAACGGTTCACTTGTATACAAAATTTTTCATTTTTGTGCGATTTTAACTGTATTTTTTATAAACGTGTCCCTTTTGACCTCATTGTTGACCTTCGCGCCTATACACGCGAAAATATTTGGTATTTTTCGTATTTTTACGAAAATTTTATTGTTATTGCTATATAGCGGTACATTATTTCACTTGACACGTGATAACTTCGCTGTTTATCGGTGGATTGTCGCGATTTCTTTGTTGACCTACAGCTCAAGACGTCTGCTTTCGTTTGAGTATAATTTTGGCACTCTATTTTCAAAAACATATACCTTTTTTGATAAAAAACACTCTAAATTCTTAACATTTTTCAAAGTAATTTTTTCAAAAACTGTTTAGCAAAAGTTTCATTTAGTCATATCTGTTTGTAGGTCTCTTAAAGACCTTCCTAAATATATAGCACACGTATCGTGTGATTATATAGAACTTCAAAATTTTTCTACTTTAAAAATTAAATTAAATCCTGTAAAAAATCAGTTTTTCACGGTTTTCCAGGGAAATTTGTTCCCGGACCCCTAAATTTTATTACGCCATTCGCTTGCAAACGTCCAGCCGAAGAGAACGGTACCACTCACGTGGCGCTCCGACTACCTGGAGCCGAGGAAATTGCGATTTGTGTTCCCGACCAAAACAACATCTCGTGGAGTGCTATATAAGTACTTGAAAATCCACCTAAGTCGGCCGCACAAACGGTTCACTTGTATACAAAATTTTTCATTTTTGTGCGATTTTAACTGTATTTTTTATAAACGTGTCCCTTTTGACCTCATTGTTGACCTTCGCGCCTATACACGCGAAAATATTTGGTATTTTTCGTATTTTTACGAAAATTTTATTGTTATTGCTATATAGCGGTACATTATTTCACTTGACACGTGATAACTTCGCTGTTTATCGGTGGATTGTCGCGATTTCTTTGTTGACCTACAGCTCAAGACGTCTGCTTTCGTTTGAGTATAATTTTGGCACTCTATTTTCAAAAACATATACCTTTTTTGATAAAAAACACTCTAAATTCTTAACATTTTTCAAAGTAATTTTTTCAAAAACTGTTTAGCAAAAGTTTCATTTAGTCATATCTGTTTGTAGGTCTCTTAAAGACCTTCCTAAATATATAGCACACGTATCGTGTGATTATATAGAACTTCAAAATTTTTCTACTTTAAAAATTAAATTAAATCCTGTAAAAAATCAGTTTTTCACGGTTTTCCAGGGAAATTTGTTCCCGGACCCCTAAATTTTATTACGCCATTCGCTTGCAAACGTCCAGCCGAAGAGAACGGTACCACTCACGTGGCGCTCCGACTACCTGGAGCCGAGGAAATTGCGATTTGTGTTCCCGACCAAAACAACATCTCGTGGAGTGCTATATAAGTACTTGAAAATCCACCTAAGTCGGCCGCACAAACGGTTCACTTGTATACAAAATTTTTCATTTTTGTGCGATTTTAACTGTATTTTTTATAAACGTGTCCCTTTTGACCTCATTGTTGACCTTCGCGCCTATACACGCGAAAATATTTGGTATTTTTCGTATTTTTACGAAAATTTTATTGTTATTGCTATATAGCGGTACATTATTTCACTTGACACGTGATAACTTCGCTGTTTATCGGTGGATTGTCGCGATTTCTTTGTTGACCTACAGCTCAAGACGTCTGCTTTCGTTTGAGTATAATTTTGGCACTCTATTTTCAAAAACATATACCTTTTTTGATAAAAAACACTCTAAATTCTTAACATTTTTCAAAGTAATTTTTTCAAAAACTGTTTAGCAAAAGTTTCATTTAGTCATATCTGTTTGTAGGTCTCTTAAAGACCTTCCTAAATATATAGCACACGTATCGTGTGATTATATAGAACTTCAAAATTTTTCTACTTTAAAAATTAAATTAAATCCTGTAAAAAATCAGTTTTTCACGGTTTTCCAGGGAAATTTGTTCCCGGACCCCTAAATTTTATTACGCCATTCGCTTGCAAACGTCCAGCCGAAGAGAACGGTACCACTCACGTGGCGCTCCGACTACCTGGAGCCGAGGAAATTGCGATTTGTGTTCCCGACCAAAACAACATCTCGTGGAGTGCTATATAAGTACTTGAAAATCCACCTAAGTCGGCCGCACAAACGGTTCACTTGTATACAAAATTTTTCATTTTTGTGCGATTTTAACTGTATTTTTTATAAACGTGTCCCTTTTGACCTCATTGTTGACCTTCGCGCCTATACACGCGAAAATATTTGGTATTTTTCGTATTTTTACGAAAATTTTATTGTTATTGCTATATAGCGGTACATTATTTCACTTGACACGTGATAACTTCGCTGTTTATCGGTGGATTGTCGCGATTTCTTTGTTGACCTACAGCTCAAGACGTCTGCTTTCGTTTGAGTATAATTTTGGCACTCTATTTTCAAAAACATATACCTTTTTTGATAAAAAACACTCTAAATTCTTAACATTTTTCAAAGTAATTTTTTCAAAAACTGTTTAGCAAAAGTTTCATTTAGTCATATCTGTTTGTAGGTCTCTTAAAGACCTTCCTAAATATATAGCACACGTATCGTGTGATTATATAGAACTTCAAAATTTTTCTACTTTAAAAATTAAATTAAATCCTGTAAAAAATCAGTTTTTCACGGTTTTCCAGGGAAATTTGTTCCCGGACCCCTAAATTTTATTACGCCATTCGCTTGCAAACGTCCAGCCGAAGAGAACGGTACCACTCACGTGGCGCTCCGACTACCTGGAGCCGAGGAAATTGCGATTTGTGTTCCCGACCAAAACAACATCTCGTGGAGTGCTATATAAGTACTTGAAAATCCACCTAAGTCGGCCGCACAAACGGTTCACTTGTATACAAAATTTTTCATTTTTGTGCGATTTTAACTGTATTTTTTATAAACGTGTCCCTTTTGACCTCATTGTTGACCTTCGCGCCTATACACGCGAAAATATTTGGTATTTTTCGTATTTTTACGAAAATTTTATTGTTATTGCTATATAGCGGTACATTATTTCACTTGACACGTGATAACTTCGCTGTTTATCGGTGGATTGTCGCGATTTCTTTGTTGACCTACAGCTCAAGACGTCTGCTTTCGTTTGAGTATAATTTTGGCACTCTATTTTCAAAAACATATACCTTTTTTGATAAAAAACACTCTAAATTCTTAACATTTTTCAAAGTAATTTTTTCAAAAACTGTTTAGCAAAAGTTTCATTTAGTCATATCTGTTTGTAGGTCTCTTAAAGACCTTCCTAAATATATAGCACACGTATCGTGTGATTATATAGAACTTCAAAATTTTTCTACTTTAAAAATTAAATTAAATCCTGTAAAAAATCAGTTTTTCACGGTTTTCCAGGGAAATTTGTTCCCGGACCCCTAAATTTTATTACGCCATTCGCTTGCAAACGTCCAGCCGAAGAGAACGGTACCACTCACGTGGCGCTCCGACTACCTGGAGCCGAGGAAATTGCGATTTGTGTTCCCGACCAAAACAACATCTCGTGGAGTGCTATATAAGTACTTGAAAATCCACCTAAGTCGGCCGCACAAACGGTTCACTTGTATACAAAATTTTTCATTTTTGTGCGATTTTAACTGTATTTTTTATAAACGTGTCCCTTTTGACCTCATTGTTGACCTTCGCGCCTATACACGCGAAAATATTTGGTATTTTTCGTATTTTTACGAAAATTTTATTGTTATTGCTATATAGCGGTACATTATTTCACTTGACACGTGATAACTTCGCTGTTTATCGGTGGATTGTCGCGATTTCTTTGTTGACCTACAGCTCAAGACGTCTGCTTTCGTTTGAGTATAATTTTGGCACTCTATTTTCAAAAACATATACCTTTTTTGATAAAAAACACTCTAAATTCTTAACATTTTTCAAAGTAATTTTTTCAAAAACTGTTTAGCAAAAGTTTCATTTAGTCATATCTGTTTGTAGGTCTCTTAAAGACCTTCCTAAATATATAGCACACGTATCGTGTGATTATATAGAACTTCAAAATTTTTCTACTTTAAAAATTAAATTAAATCCTGTAAAAAATCAGTTTTTCACGGTTTTCCAGGGAAATTTGTTCCCGGACCCCTAAATTTTATTACGCCATTCGCTTGCAAACGTCCAGCCGAAGAGAACGGTACCACTCACGTGGCGCTCCGACTACCTGGAGCCGAGGAAATTGCGATTTGTGTTCCCGACCAAAACAACATCTCGTGGAGTGCTATATAAGTACTTGAAAATCCACCTAAGTCGGCCGCACAAACGGTTCACTTGTATACAAAATTTTTCATTTTTGTGCGATTTTAACTGTATTTTTTATAAACGTGTCCCTTTTGACCTCATTGTTGACCTTCGCGCCTATACACGCGAAAATATTTGGTATTTTTCGTATTTTTACGAAAATTTTATTGTTATTGCTATATAGCGGTACATTATTTCACTTGACACGTGATAACTTCGCTGTTTATCGGTGGATTGTCGCGATTTCTTTGTTGACCTACAGCTCAAGACGTCTGCTTTCGTTTGAGTATAATTTTGGCACTCTATTTTCAAAAACATATACCTTTTTTGATAAAAAACACTCTAAATTCTTAACATTTTTCAAAGTAATTTTTTCAAAAACTGTTTAGCAAAAGTTTCATTTAGTCATATCTGTTTGTAGGTCTCTTAAAGACCTTCCTAAATATATAGCACACGTATCGTGTGATTATATAGAACTTCAAAATTTTTCTACTTTAAAAATTAAATTAAATCCTGTAAAAAATCAGTTTTTCACGGTTTTCCAGGGAAATTTGTTCCCGGACCCCTAAATTTTATTACGCCATTCGCTTGCAAACGTCCAGCCGAAGAGAACGGTACCACTCACGTGGCGCTCCGACTACCTGGAGCCGAGGAAATTGCGATTTGTGTTCCCGACCAAAACAACATCTCGTGGAGTGCTATATAAGTACTTGAAAATCCACCTAAGTCGGCCGCACAAACGGTTCACTTGTATACAAAATTTTTCATTTTTGTGCGATTTTAACTGTATTTTTTATAAACGTGTCCCTTTTGACCTCATTGTTGACCTTCGCGCCTATACACGCGAAAATATTTGGTATTTTTCGTATTTTTACGAAAATTTTATTGTTATTGCTATATAGCGGTACATTATTTCACTTGACACGTGATAACTTCGCTGTTTATCGGTGGATTGTCGCGATTTCTTTGTTGACCTACAGCTCAAGACGTCTGCTTTCGTTTGAGTATAATTTTGGCACTCTATTTTCAAAAACATATACCTTTTTTGATAAAAAACACTCTAAATTCTTAACATTTTTCAAAGTAATTTTTTCAAAAACTGTTTAGCAAAAGTTTCATTTAGTCATATCTGTTTGTAGGTCTCTTAAAGACCTTCCTAAATATATAGCACACGTATCGTGTGATTATATAGAACTTCAAAATTTTTCTACTTTAAAAATTAAATTAAATCCTGTAAAAAATCAGTTTTTCACGGTTTTCCAGGGAAATTTGTTCCCGGACCCCTAAATTTTATTACGCCATTCGCTTGCAAACGTCCAGCCGAAGAGAACGGTACCACTCACGTGGCGCTCCGACTACCTGGAGCCGAGGAAATTGCGATTTGTGTTCCCGACCAAAACAACATCTCGTGGAGTGCTATATAAGTACTTGAAAATCCACCTAAGTCGGCCGCACAAACGGTTCACTTGTATACAAAATTTTTCATTTTTGTGCGATTTTAACTGTATTTTTTATAAACGTGTCCCTTTTGACCTCATTGTTGACCTTCGCGCCTATACACGCGAAAATATTTGGTATTTTTCGTATTTTTACGAAAATTTTATTGTTATTGCTATATAGCGGTACATTATTTCACTTGACACGTGATAACTTCGCTGTTTATCGGTGGATTGTCGCGATTTCTTTGTTGACCTACAGCTCAAGACGTCTGCTTTCGTTTGAGTATAATTTTGGCACTCTATTTTCAAAAACATATACCTTTTTTGATAAAAAACACTCTAAATTCTTAACATTTTTCAAAGTAATTTTTTCAAAAACTGTTTAGCAAAAGTTTCATTTAGTCATATCTGTTTGTAGGTCTCTTAAAGACCTTCCTAAATATATAGCACACGTATCGTGTGATTATATAGAACTTCAAAATTTTTCTACTTTAAAAATTAAATTAAATCCTGTAAAAAATCAGTTTTTCACGGTTTTCCAGGGAAATTTGTTCCCGGACCCCTAAATTTTATTACGCCATTCGCTTGCAAACGTCCAGCCGAAGAGAACGGTACCACTCACGTGGCGCTCCGACTACCTGGAGCCGAGGAAATTGCGATTTGTGTTCCCGACCAAAACAACATCTCGTGGAGTGCTATATAAGTACTTGAAAATCCACCTAAGTCGGCCGCACAAACGGTTCACTTGTATACAAAATTTTTCATTTTTGTGCGATTTTAACTGTATTTTTTATAAACGTGTCCCTTTTGACCTCATTGTTGACCTTCGCGCCTATACACGCGAAAATATTTGGTATTTTTCGTATTTTTACGAAAATTTTATTGTTATTGCTATATAGCGGTACATTATTTCACTTGACACGTGATAACTTCGCTGTTTATCGGTGGATTGTCGCGATTTCTTTGTTGACCTACAGCTCAAGACGTCTGCTTTCGTTTGAGTATAATTTTGGCACTCTATTTTCAAAAACATATACCTTTTTTGATAAAAAACACTCTAAATTCTTAACATTTTTCAAAGTAATTTTTTCAAAAACTGTTTAGCAAAAGTTTCATTTAGTCATATCTGTTTGTAGGTCTCTTAAAGACCTTCCTAAATATATAGCACACGTATCGTGTGATTATATAGAACTTCAAAATTTTTCTACTTTAAAAATTAAATTAAATCCTGTAAAAAATCAGTTTTTCACGGTTTTCCAGGGAAATTTGTTCCCGGACCCCTAAATTTTATTACGCCATTCGCTTGCAAACGTCCAGCCGAAGAGAACGGTACCACTCACGTGGCGCTCCGACTACCTGGAGCCGAGGAAATTGCGATTTGTGTTCCCGACCAAAACAACATCTCGTGGAGTGCTATATAAGTACTTGAAAATCCACCTAAGTCGGCCGCACAAACGGTTCACTTGTATACAAAATTTTTCATTTTTGTGCGATTTTAACTGTATTTTTTATAAACGTGTCCCTTTTGACCTCATTGTTGACCTTCGCGCCTATACACGCGAAAATATTTGGTATTTTTCGTATTTTTACGAAAATTTTATTGTTATTGCTATATAGCGGTACATTATTTCACTTGACACGTGATAACTTCGCTGTTTATCGGTGGATTGTCGCGATTTCTTTGTTGACCTACAGCTCAAGACGTCTGCTTTCGTTTGAGTATAATTTTGGCACTCTATTTTCAAAAACATATACCTTTTTTGATAAAAAACACTCTAAATTCTTAACATTTTTCAAAGTAATTTTTTCAAAAACTGTTTAGCAAAAGTTTCATTTAGTCATATCTGTTTGTAGGTCTCTTAAAGACCTTCCTAAATATATAGCACACGTATCGTGTGATTATATAGAACTTCAAAATTTTTCTACTTTAAAAATTAAATTAAATCCTGTAAAAAATCAGTTTTTCACGGTTTTCCAGGGAAATTTGTTCCCGGACCCCTAAATTTTATTACGCCATTCGCTTGCAAACGTCCAGCCGAAGAGAACGGTACCACTCACGTGGCGCTCCGACTACCTGGAGCCGAGGAAATTGCGATTTGTGTTCCCGACCAAAACAACATCTCGTGGAGTGCTATATAAGTACTTGAAAATCCACCTAAGTCGGCCGCACAAACGGTTCACTTGTATACAAAATTTTTCATTTTTGTGCGATTTTAACTGTATTTTTTATAAACGTGTCCCTTTTGACCTCATTGTTGACCTTCGCGCCTATACACGCGAAAATATTTGGTATTTTTCGTATTTTTACGAAAATTTTATTGTTATTGCTATATAGCGGTACATTATTTCACTTGACACGTGATAACTTCGCTGTTTATCGGTGGATTGTCGCGATTTCTTTGTTGACCTACAGCTCAAGACGTCTGCTTTCGTTTGAGTATAATTTTGGCACTCTATTTTCAAAAACATATACCTTTTTTGATAAAAAACACTCTAAATTCTTAACATTTTTCAAAGTAATTTTTTCAAAAACTGTTTAGCAAAAGTTTCATTTAGTCATATCTGTTTGTAGGTCTCTTAAAGACCTTCCTAAATATATAGCACACGTATCGTGTGATTATATAGAACTTCAAAATTTTTCTACTTTAAAAATTAAATTAAATCCTGTAAAAAATCAGTTTTTCACGGTTTTCCAGGGAAATTTGTTCCCGGACCCCTAAATTTTATTACGCCATTCGCTTGCAAACGTCCAGCCGAAGAGAACGGTACCACTCACGTGGCGCTCCGACTACCTGGAGCCGAGGAAATTGCGATTTGTGTTCCCGACCAAAACAACATCTCGTGGAGTGCTATATAAGTACTTGAAAATCCACCTAAGTCGGCCGCACAAACGGTTCACTTGTATACAAAATTTTTCATTTTTGTGCGATTTTAACTGTATTTTTTATAAACGTGTCCCTTTTGACCTCATTGTTGACCTTCGCGCCTATACACGCGAAAATATTTGGTATTTTTCGTATTTTTACGAAAATTTTATTGTTATTGCTATATAGCGGTACATTATTTCACTTGACACGTGATAACTTCGCTGTTTATCGGTGGATTGTCGCGATTTCTTTGTTGACCTACAGCTCAAGACGTCTGCTTTCGTTTGAGTATAATTTTGGCACTCTATTTTCAAAAACATATACCTTTTTTGATAAAAAACACTCTAAATTCTTAACATTTTTCAAAGTAATTTTTTCAAAAACTGTTTAGCAAAAGTTTCATTTAGTCATATCTGTTTGTAGGTCTCTTAAAGACCTTCCTAAATATATAGCACACGTATCGTGTGATTATATAGAACTTCAAAATTTTTCTACTTTAAAAATTAAATTAAATCCTGTAAAAAATCAGTTTTTCACGGTTTTCCAGGGAAATTTGTTCCCGGACCCCTAAATTTTATTACGCCATTCGCTTGCAAACGTCCAGCCGAAGAGAACGGTACCACTCACGTGGCGCTCCGACTACCTGGAGCCGAGGAAATTGCGATTTGTGTTCCCGACCAAAACAACATCTCGTGGAGTGCTATATAAGTACTTGAAAATCCACCTAAGTCGGCCGCACAAACGGTTCACTTGTATACAAAATTTTTCATTTTTGTGCGATTTTAACTGTATTTTTTATAAACGTGTCCCTTTTGACCTCATTGTTGACCTTCGCGCCTATACACGCGCAAATATTTGGTATTTTTCGTATTTTTACGAAAATTTTATTGTTATTGCTATATAGCGGTACATTATTTCACTTGACACGTGATAACTTCGCTGTTTATCGGTGGATTGTCGCGATTTCTTTGTTGACCTACAGCTCAAGACGTCTGCTTTCGTTTGAGTATAATTTTGGCACTCTATTTTCAAAAACATATACCTTTTTTGATAAAAAACACTCTAAATTCTTAACATTTTTCAAAGTAATTTTTTCAAAAACTGTTTAGCAAAAGTTTCATTTAGTCATATCTGTTTGTAGGTCTCTTAAAGACCTTCCTAAATATATAGCACACGTATCGTGTGATTATATAGAACTTCAAAATTTTTCTACTTTAAAAATTAAATTAAATCCTGTAAAAAATCAGTTTTTCACGGTTTTCCAGGGAAATTTGTTCCCGGACCCCTAAATTTTATTACGCCATTCGCTTGCAAACGTCCAGCCGAAGAGAACGGTACCACTCACGTGGCGCTCCGACTACCTCGAGCCAAAGAAATTGCGAGATTTTTGCCCGCCCACCCACCCATATTTCTTCAGGCATATCGATTCCGGAGGCTTTTTCCATACATCTTTTTACACCCCAATAACTTTGGGAGGCCATAGCTCCGGAGTCGATAGTGCTAGAGGGCTGCGGTTTGTGGCGTTGGACAGGTGTTTAACCGTTCTTTCTTCACATATTAGTCTCAAAGCCCTAAGTAGAGAGACCGCTTTTTGGCAGCAGTGCCTGTGTAACAGGCCAAAATTTTTAACGTGTTTTAGGCCGTTTTTGGACGCTTCTTGCATCGCAAGAAGCGTATCCCTGCTAAGGCGACCACAGATCTGAGCGGTGGGACCCTGTTCATCGCTGGAACGCTTTTGGACCACGAACACCTGTGGACAGCGAGCACAAAAGAGTAAAAATCTAATAATCTTAAATCTTTTTATCTACAATTTAACTTATTTTACAATTTTTACATACTTCAACTTATTTACAACTTATACAAAATTATACATAAAGAACTGTGTTTACAACTTCTACAATCTTACCACGTATCAATCCCAGGTTGGGTTAGGGGTTTAACTTGGTTGGTAGTTAGCGTAGCTGAAACCCCCGAAGCACCACCCTCCTTCTAAGATGCTCCGCACCCCTGCAAAGAAAATATCTGCCTCGCCATCGCCAACCTCTCCCCCAAGACAAACGCTTAAACACGACGCCTTCACCACCCAGACGAAAGTCCGGAGAAACATGGGGGAGCAGGACACGGCAAAGGTCCTCTTCCCAGAGGAGAACCCGGCTCCGGCGATACAGCCCAACAGGCTACAGCAGGCGAGGGCATGGGTGACGAAAGCCAAAATGGCTCTTAATGCGTCTCGCAACCTGAAGTCCGACATTAAGGCTTCCGTCACCCAGGCCATCGACAGGCTGTACCAGATAATTAAGGAGGCCGAAGCCAGTAAAACTGGAAAACCCGTGTGCTCGTCCCCGCCGGTGCCTAGCAGCGCAGGCGTGGAGGAGCGAACGGTTATTCCACGGCCGCGGGAAGAGGAACCTGCAGCAAACCACGCAGTGGGAAATGCCCAGGTCTCGCAGTTGCTCTCCTCGTTGGCTGAACATAGTCAGCTGATGAGGGAGAGTAACGAGAGAGCGGACCAATTGAAGGAGGCCCTCTTAGAAAAGAGGGAGTCCCTGGAGGTGCCTACGTACGCGAGTGTGGCGGCAATAGCAAAGGCGCGTAAACGCCCGGAGCCCACAGCGCTGCACTCGGTCGTGGTCACATCCAGGGATGAGATGGAAACCGGGGAGGAGGTTTTGGGCCGTATTAGGTCGGCCATAAATGCAAAGGCGGGGAGCATTAACATCGACCGGATCCGCAAGGCCAAAGACAGGAAGATTGTCATCGGCTGTAGAAGTGAAGAGGAGCGGGACAGGGTCCAATCTCGTATTGAGGCAGCGGACGACCAGCTCGAGGTCCTGGTCGTTAAAAACCAGGACCCCCTCATCATCCTCAGGGACGTCCTTGGGTCGCATAAGGACGACGAAATCCTGGAGTTCCTGAGGATGCAGAACAAGAACCTGTTCCGTGACCTACCAGCCGATGACGATCGGGCCGTAGTCAGATTCCGGAAGAGGGCCAAAAGCACAATCTTGTGCCATGTGGTCCTCCAAGTTTCCCCGTACCTTTGGCATAGGTTTCTCGAGGCGTCTGAGGTGTACCTCGACCTCCAGCTCATTAAAGCGGAGGACCAGTCACCGCTGGTCCAATGCTCAATGTGTCTGGGGTACGGGCACAGCAGGCGCCTCTGCACAGAAAAGGTGGAGAAATGTGGGTACTGTGGTGGCCCTCACCAGCGTAGAGACTGCGCAGAGAAGCTCGCCAACGCGCAACCCACTTGCTGCAATTGCACCAAGGCCAGCTTGGAGACGACGGGGCACAATGCTTTCAGCATGGACTGCCCCGTCCGTCGCAAGTGGGACGCGCTGGCTCGAGCAAAGACTGCGTACTGCTGAGGGCCCCCCCGGAAAATGCGTAACGAGGGAAAGCGGCGGACAAAAAAGGTCAGCGGTTACACTCGAACGGTCAGATCTAACAACAACGGGTCCAAGCCGCGACGGCACGGTGTATAAAATCAAATGGCACAAAACTAATTACGTCTGGCTTTATGGAAAGCCAGTAAAATTAAATGAAGAAACCATACTCACCGTGTTATCGCGGCCCGATAACGTTCTGCTATCAAAAGTTCTCACCGTTGTCGCCAAACAGCACCGCGAAAATATCCCCGCCCTTAGAATGGAGCAGCAGCGTGCAAAGAACGGCGGAGCACTCCTCTCATCACAGCACGGCACCTGCAAAAGTAAAATAAAAAATGAGACAGCACCTAAAATAAATGTTCTAGAAGGCACAGAGTAAATAAATAGCAGGGTGTATGGTGAACATCACCCCATTTATACGAGAGCACTCCTGTGTTATCAGACCACAGCATAAAACGTGCAGTCATAACAAAAGGTGCTGAAGTAGGTTGCTCCAAAAAAGCAAAACCTGCCCTACCCTAAAATAACCTAAAAAACACTTTTTTACACCGAAAATATGAAACCACTGTACCCAAAGGCTCTGATCAAGTTAGAGGGACGAAAAAGCAATAACCCCAAAGAAAAAAAAAAAAAAAAAAAACCTAACCTAACCTAACCTAACCTAACCTAACCGTATACAAAAATTTTTATTTCTGTGCGATTTTAACTATTATTTTTTCTAAACGTGTCCATTTTGATATTATTGTTGACTTTCGCGCCTATACACGCGAAAATAATTGATATTTTTCGTAATTTTGCGAAAATAGTTGTTTATATTGCTATATAGCGGTATTATATTTCGTTGACACGTGATAACTTCGCTGTTTATCAGTGGATTGTCGCGATTTCTTTGTTGACCTACAGCGCAAGACGTCTGCTTTCGTTTGAGTATAATTTTGGCACTCCATTTTAAAAAACATATACCTTTTTTGATAAAAAACAGTCTAAATTCTTAACATTTTTCAAAGTCATTTTTTCAAAAACTGTTTAGCAAAAGTTTCATTTAGTCATATCTGTTTGTAGGTCTCTTAAAGACCTTCCTAAATATATAGCACACGTATCGTGTGATTATATAGAACTTCAAAATTTTTCTACTTTAAAAATTAAATTAAATCCTGTAAAAAATCAGTTTTTCACGGTTTTCCAGGGAAATTTGTTCCCGGACCCCTAAATTTTATTACGCCATTCGCTTGCAAACGTCCAGCCGAAGAGAACGGTACCACTCACGTGGCGCTCCGACTACCTGGAGCCGAGGAAATTGCGATTTGTGTTCCCGACCAAAACAACATCTCGTGGAGTGCTATATAAGTACTTGAAAATCCACCTAAGCCGGTCGCACAAACAGTTCACTCGTATACAAAAATTTTTATTTCTGTGCGATTTTAACTATTATTTTTTCTAAACGTGTCCATTTTGATATTATTGTTGACTTTCGCGCCTATACACGCGAAAATAATTGATATTTTTCGTATTTTTACGAAAATAGTTGTTTATATTGCTATATAGCGGTATTATATTTCGCTTGACACGTGATAACTTCGCTGTTTATCGGTGGATTGTCGCGATTTCTTTGTTGACCTACAGCTCAAGACGTCTGCTTTCGTTTGAGTATAATTTTGGCACTCCATTTTAAAAAACATATACCTTTTTTGATAAAAAACAGTCTAAATTCTTAACATTTTTCAAAGTCATTTTTTCAAAAACTGTTTAGCAAAAATTTCATTTAGTCATATCTGTTTGTAGGTCTCTTAAAGACCTTCCTAAATATATAGCACACGTATCGTGTGATTATATAGAACTTCAAAATTTTTCTACTTTAAAAATTAAATTAAATCCTGTAAAAAATCAGTTTTTCACGGTTTTCCAGGGAAATTTGTTCCCGGACCCCTAAATTTTATTACGCCATTCGCTTGCAAACGTCCAGCCGAAGAGAACGGTACCACTCACGTGGCGCTCCGACTACCTGGAGCCGAGGAAATTGCGATTTGTGTTCCCGACCAAAACAACATCTCGTGGAGTGCTATATAAGTACTTGAAAATCCACCTAAGCCGGTCGCACAAACAGTTCACTCGTATACAAAAATTTTTATTTCTGTGCGATTTTAACTATTATTTTTTCTAAACGTGTCCATTTTGATATTATTGTTGACTTTCGCGCCTATACACGCGAAAATAATTGATATTTTTCGTAATTTTGCGAAAATAGTTGTTTATATTGCTATATAGCGGTATTATATTTCGTTGACACGTGATAACTTCGCTGTTTATCAGTGGATTGTCGCGATTTCTTTGTTGACCTACAGCGCAAGACGTCTGCTTTCGTTTGAGTATAATTTTGGCACTCCATTTTAAAAAACATATACCTTTTTTGATAAAAAACAGTCTAAATTCTTAACATTTTTCAAAGTCATTTTTTCAAAAACTGTTTAGCAAAAGTTTCATTTAGTCATATCTGTTTGTAGGTCTCTTAAAGACCTTCCTAAATATATAGCACACGTATCGTGTGATTATATAGAACTTCAAAATTTTTCTACTTTAAAAATTAAATTAAATCCTGTAAAAAATCAGTTTTTCACGGTTTTCCAGGGAAATTTGTTCCCGGACCCCTAAATTTTATTACGCCATTCGCTTGCAAACGTCCAGCCGAAGAGAACGGTACCACTCACGTGGCGCTCCGACTACCTGGAGCCGAGGAAATTGCGATTTGTGTTCCCGACCAAAACAACATCTCGTGGAGTGCTATATAAGTACTTGAAAATCCACCTAAGTCGGCCGCACAAACGGTTCACTTGTATACAAAATTTTTCATTTTTGTGCGATTTTAACTGTATTTTTTATAAACGTGTCCCTTTTGACCTCATTGTTGACCTTCGCGCCTATACACGCGAAAATATTTGGTATTTTTCGTATTTTTACGAAAATTTTATTGTTATTGCTATATAGCGGTACATTATTTCACTTGACACGTGATAACTTCGCTGTTTATCGGTGGATTGTCGCGATTTCTTTGTTGACCTACAGCTCAAGACGTCTGCTTTCGTTTGAGTATAATTTTGGCACTCTATTTTCAAAAACATATACCTTTTTTGATAAAAAACACTCTAAATTCTTAACATTTTTCAAAGTAATTTTTTCAAAAACTGTTTAGCAAAAGTTTCATTTAGTCATATCTGTTTGTAGGTCTCTTAAAGACCTTCCTAAATATATAGCACACGTATCGTGTGATTATATAGAACTTCAAAATTTTTCTACTTTAAAAATTAAATTAAATCCTGTAAAAAATCAGTTTTTCACGGTTTTCCAGGGAAATTTGTTCCCGGACCCCTAAATTTTATTACGCCATTCGCTTGCAAACGTCCAGCCGAAGAGAACGGTACCACTCACGTGGCGCTCCGACTACCTGGAGCCGAGGAAATTGCGATTTGTGTTCCCGACCAAAACAACATCTCGTGGAGTGCTATATAAGTACTTGAAAATCCACCTAAGTCGGCCGCACAAACGGTTCACTTGTATACAAAATTTTTCATTTTTGTGCGATTTTAACTGTATTTTTTATAAACGTGTCCCTTTTGACCTCATTGTTGACCTTCGCGCCTATACACGCGAAAATATTTGGTATTTTTCGTATTTTTACGAAAATTTTATTGTTATTGCTATATAGCGGTACATTATTTCACTTGACACGTGATAACTTCGCTGTTTATCGGTGGATTGTCGCGATTTCTTTGTTGACCTACAGCTCAAGACGTCTGCTTTCGTTTGAGTATAATTTTGGCACTCTATTTTCAAAAACATATACCTTTTTTGATAAAAAACACTCTAAATTCTTAACATTTTTCAAAGTAATTTTTTCAAAAACTGTTTAGCAAAAGTTTCATTTAGTCATATCTGTTTGTAGGTCTCTTAAAGACCTTCCTAAATATATAGCACACGTATCGTGTGATTATATAGAACTTCAAAATTTTTCTACTTTAAAAATTAAATTAAATCCTGTAAAAAATCAGTTTTTCACGGTTTTCCAGGGAAATTTGTTCCCGGACCCCTAAATTTTATTACGCCATTCGCTTGCAAACGTCCAGCCGAAGAGAACGGTACCACTCACGTGGCGCTCCGACTACCTGGAGCCGAGGAAATTGCGATTTGTGTTCCCGACCAAAACAACATCTCGTGGAGTGCTATATAAGTACTTGAAAATCCACCTAAGTCGGCCGCACAAACGGTTCACTTGTATACAAAATTTTTCATTTTTGTGCGATTTTAACTGTATTTTTTATAAACGTGTCCCTTTTGACCTCATTGTTGACCTTCGCGCCTATACACGCGAAAATATTTGGTATTTTTCGTATTTTTACGAAAATTTTATTGTTATTGCTATATAGCGGTACATTATTTCACTTGACACGTGATAACTTCGCTGTTTATCGGTGGATTGTCGCGATTTCTTTGTTGACCTACAGCTCAAGACGTCTGCTTTCGTTTGAGTATAATTTTGGCACTCTATTTTCAAAAACATATACCTTTTTTGATAAAAAACACTCTAAATTCTTAACATTTTTCAAAGTAATTTTTTCAAAAACTGTTTAGCAAAAGTTTCATTTAGTCATATCTGTTTGTAGGTCTCTTAAAGACCTTCCTAAATATATAGCACACGTATCGTGTGATTATATAGAACTTCAAAATTTTTCTACTTTAAAAATTAAATTAAATCCTGTAAAAAATCAGTTTTTCACGGTTTTCCAGGGAAATTTGTTCCCGGACCCCTAAATTTTATTACGCCATTCGCTTGCAAACGTCCAGCCGAAGAGAACGGTACCACTCACGTGGCGCTCCGACTACCTGGAGCCGAGGAAATTGCGATTTGTGTTCCCGACCAAAACAACATCTCGTGGAGTGCTATATAAGTACTTGAAAATCCACCTAAGTCGGCCGCACAAACGGTTCACTTGTATACAAAATTTTTCATTTTTGTGCGATTTTAACTGTATTTTTTATAAACGTGTCCCTTTTGACCTCATTGTTGACCTTCGCGCCTATACACGCGAAAATATTTGGTATTTTTCGTATTTTTACGAAAATTTTATTGTTATTGCTATATAGCGGTACATTATTTCACTTGACACGTGATAACTTCGCTGTTTATCGGTGGATTGTCGCGATTTCTTTGTTGACCTACAGCTCAAGACGTCTGCTTTCGTTTGAGTATAATTTTGGCACTCTATTTTCAAAAACATATACCTTTTTTGATAAAAAACACTCTAAATTCTTAACATTTTTCAAAGTAATTTTTTCAAAAACTGTTTAGCAAAAGTTTCATTTAGTCATATCTGTTTGTAGGTCTCTTAAAGACCTTCCTAAATATATAGCACACGTATCGTGTGATTATATAGAACTTCAAAATTTTTCTACTTTAAAAATTAAATTAAATCCTGTAAAAAATCAGTTTTTCACGGTTTTCCAGGGAAATTTGTTCCCGGACCCCTAAATTTTATTACGCCATTCGCTTGCAAACGTCCAGCCGAAGAGAACGGTACCACTCACGTGGCGCTCCGACTACCTGGAGCCGAGGAAATTGCGATTTGTGTTCCCGACCAAAACAACATCTCGTGGAGTGCTATATAAGTACTTGAAAATCCACCTAAGTCGGCCGCACAAACGGTTCACTTGTATACAAAATTTTTCATTTTTGTGCGATTTTAACTGTATTTTTTATAAACGTGTCCCTTTTGACCTCATTGTTGACCTTCGCGCCTATACACGCGAAAATATTTGGTATTTTTCGTATTTTTACGAAAATTTTATTGTTATTGCTATATAGCGGTACATTATTTCACTTGACACGTGATAACTTCGCTGTTTATCGGTGGATTGTCGCGATTTCTTTGTTGACCTACAGCTCAAGACGTCTGCTTTCGTTTGAGTATAATTTTGGCACTCTATTTTCAAAAACATATACCTTTTTTGATAAAAAACACTCTAAATTCTTAACATTTTTCAAAGTAATTTTTTCAAAAACTGTTTAGCAAAAGTTTCATTTAGTCATATCTGTTTGTAGGTCTCTTAAAGACCTTCCTAAATATATAGCACACGTATCGTGTGATTATATAGAACTTCAAAATTTTTCTACTTTAAAAATTAAATTAAATCCTGTAAAAAATCAGTTTTTCACGGTTTTCCAGGGAAATTTGTTCCCGGACCCCTAAATTTTATTACGCCATTCGCTTGCAAACGTCCAGCCGAAGAGAACGGTACCACTCACGTGGCGCTCCGACTACCTGGAGCCGAGGAAATTGCGATTTGTGTTCCCGACCAAAACAACATCTCGTGGAGTGCTATATAAGTACTTGAAAATCCACCTAAGTCGGCCGCACAAACGGTTCACTTGTATACAAAATTTTTCATTTTTGTGCGATTTTAACTGTATTTTTTATAAACGTGTCCCTTTTGACCTCATTGTTGACCTTCGCGCCTATACACGCGAAAATATTTGGTATTTTTCGTATTTTTACGAAAATTTTATTGTTATTGCTATATAGCGGTACATTATTTCACTTGACACGTGATAACTTCGCTGTTTATCGGTGGATTGTCGCGATTTCTTTGTTGACCTACAGCTCAAGACGTCTGCTTTCGTTTGAGTATAATTTTGGCACTCTATTTTCAAAAACATATACCTTTTTTGATAAAAAACACTCTAAATTCTTAACATTTTTCAAAGTAATTTTTTCAAAAACTGTTTAGCAAAAGTTTCATTTAGTCATATCTGTTTGTAGGTCTCTTAAAGACCTTCCTAAATATATAGCACACGTATCGTGTGATTATATAGAACTTCAAAATTTTTCTACTTTAAAAATTAAATTAAATCCTGTAAAAAATCAGTTTTTCACGGTTTTCCAGGGAAATTTGTTCCCGGACCCCTAAATTTTATTACGCCATTCGCTTGCAAACGTCCAGCCGAAGAGAACGGTACCACTCACGTGGCGCTCCGACTACCTGGAGCCGAGGAAATTGCGATTTGTGTTCCCGACCAAAACAACATCTCGTGGAGTGCTATATAAGTACTTGAAAATCCACCTAAGTCGGCCGCACAAACGGTTCACTTGTATACAAAATTTTTCATTTTTGTGCGATTTTAACTGTATTTTTTATAAACGTGTCCCTTTTGACCTCATTGTTGACCTTCGCGCCTATACACGCGAAAATATTTGGTATTTTTCGTATTTTTACGAAAATTTTATTGTTATTGCTATATAGCGGTACATTATTTCACTTGACACGTGATAACTTCGCTGTTTATCGGTGGATTGTCGCGATTTCTTTGTTGACCTACAGCTCAAGACGTCTGCTTTCGTTTGAGTATAATTTTGGCACTCTATTTTCAAAAACATATACCTTTTTTGATAAAAAACACTCTAAATTCTTAACATTTTTCAAAGTAATTTTTTCAAAAACTGTTTAGCAAAAGTTTCATTTAGTCATATCTGTTTGTAGGTCTCTTAAAGACCTTCCTAAATATATAGCACACGTATCGTGTGATTATATAGAACTTCAAAATTTTTCTACTTTAAAAATTAAATTAAATCCTGTAAAAAATCAGTTTTTCACGGTTTTCCAGGGAAATTTGTTCCCGGACCCCTAAATTTTATTACGCCATTCGCTTGCAAACGTCCAGCCGAAGAGAACGGTACCACTCACGTGGCGCTCCGACTACCTGGAGCCGAGGAAATTGCGATTTGTGTTCCCGACCAAAACAACATCTCGTGGAGTGCTATATAAGTACTTGAAAATCCACCTAAGTCGGCCGCACAAACGGTTCACTTGTATACAAAATTTTTCATTTTTGTGCGATTTTAACTGTATTTTTTATAAACGTGTCCCTTTTGACCTCATTGTTGACCTTCGCGCCTATACACGCGAAAATATTTGGTATTTTTCGTATTTTTACGAAAATTTTATTGTTATTGCTATATAGCGGTACATTATTTCACTTGACACGTGATAACTTCGCTGTTTATCGGTGGATTGTCGCGATTTCTTTGTTGACCTACAGCTCAAGACGTCTGCTTTCGTTTGAGTATAATTTTGGCACTCTATTTTCAAAAACATATACCTTTTTTGATAAAAAACACTCTAAATTCTTAACATTTTTCAAAGTAATTTTTTCAAAAACTGTTTAGCAAAAGTTTCATTTAGTCATATCTGTTTGTAGGTCTCTTAAAGACCTTCCTAAATATATAGCACACGTATCGTGTGATTATATAGAACTTCAAAATTTTTCTACTTTAAAAATTAAATTAAATCCTGTAAAAAATCAGTTTTTCACGGTTTTCCAGGGAAATTTGTTCCCGGACCCCTAAATTTTATTACGCCATTCGCTTGCAAACGTCCAGCCGAAGAGAACGGTACCACTCACGTGGCGCTCCGACTACCTGGAGCCGAGGAAATTGCGATTTGTGTTCCCGACCAAAACAACATCTCGTGGAGTGCTATATAAGTACTTGAAAATCCACCTAAGTCGGCCGCACAAACGGTTCACTTGTATACAAAATTTTTCATTTTTGTGCGATTTTAACTGTATTTTTTATAAACGTGTCCCTTTTGACCTCATTGTTGACCTTCGCGCCTATACACGCGAAAATATTTGGTATTTTTCGTATTTTTACGAAAATTTTATTGTTATTGCTATATAGCGGTACATTATTTCACTTGACACGTGATAACTTCGCTGTTTATCGGTGGATTGTCGCGATTTCTTTGTTGACCTACAGCTCAAGACGTCTGCTTTCGTTTGAGTATAATTTTGGCACTCTATTTTCAAAAACATATACCTTTTTTGATAAAAAACACTCTAAATTCTTAACATTTTTCAAAGTAATTTTTTCAAAAACTGTTTAGCAAAAGTTTCATTTAGTCATATCTGTTTGTAGGTCTCTTAAAGACCTTCCTAAATATATAGCACACGTATCGTGTGATTATATAGAACTTCAAAATTTTTCTACTTTAAAAATTAAATTAAATCCTGTAAAAAATCAGTTTTTCACGGTTTTCCAGGGAAATTTGTTCCCGGACCCCTAAATTTTATTACGCCATTCGCTTGCAAACGTCCAGCCGAAGAGAACGGTACCACTCACGTGGCGCTCCGACTACCTGGAGCCGAGGAAATTGCGATTTGTGTTCCCGACCAAAACAACATCTCGTGGAGTGCTATATAAGTACTTGAAAATCCACCTAAGTCGGCCGCACAAACGGTTCACTTGTATACAAAATTTTTCATTTTTGTGCGATTTTAACTGTATTTTTTATAAACGTGTCCCTTTTGACCTCATTGTTGACCTTCGCGCCTATACACGCGAAAATATTTGGTATTTTTCGTATTTTTACGAAAATTTTATTGTTATTGCTATATAGCGGTACATTATTTCACTTGACACGTGATAACTTCGCTGTTTATCGGTGGATTGTCGCGATTTCTTTGTTGACCTACAGCTCAAGACGTCTGCTTTCGTTTGAGTATAATTTTGGCACTCTATTTTCAAAAACATATACCTTTTTTGATAAAAAACACTCTAAATTCTTAACATTTTTCAAAGTAATTTTTTCAAAAACTGTTTAGCAAAAGTTTCATTTAGTCATATCTGTTTGTAGGTCTCTTAAAGACCTTCCTAAATATATAGCACACGTATCGTGTGATTATATAGAACTTCAAAATTTTTCTACTTTAAAAATTAAATTAAATCCTGTAAAAAATCAGTTTTTCACGGTTTTCCAGGGAAATTTGTTCCCGGACCCCTAAATTTTATTACGCCATTCGCTTGCAAACGTCCAGCCGAAGAGAACGGTACCACTCACGTGGCGCTCCGACTACCTGGAGCCGAGGAAATTGCGATTTGTGTTCCCGACCAAAACAACATCTCGTGGAGTGCTATATAAGTACTTGAAAATCCACCTAAGTCGGCCGCACAAACGGTTCACTTGTATACAAAATTTTTCATTTTTGTGCGATTTTAACTGTATTTTTTATAAACGTGTCCCTTTTGACCTCATTGTTGACCTTCGCGCCTATACACGCGAAAATATTTGGTATTTTTCGTATTTTTACGAAAATTTTATTGTTATTGCTATATAGCGGTACATTATTTCACTTGACACGTGATAACTTCGCTGTTTATCGGTGGATTGTCGCGATTTCTTTGTTGACCTACAGCTCAAGACGTCTGCTTTCGTTTGAGTATAATTTTGGCACTCTATTTTCAAAAACATATACCTTTTTTGATAAAAAACACTCTAAATTCTTAACATTTTTCAAAGTAATTTTTTCAAAAACTGTTTAGCAAAAGTTTCATTTAGTCATATCTGTTTGTAGGTCTCTTAAAGACCTTCCTAAATATATAGCACACGTATCGTGTGATTATATAGAACTTCAAAATTTTTCTACTTTAAAAATTAAATTAAATCCTGTAAAAAATCAGTTTTTCACGGTTTTCCAGGGAAATTTGTTCCCGGACCCCTAAATTTTATTACGCCATTCGCTTGCAAACGTCCAGCCGAAGAGAACGGTACCACTCACGTGGCGCTCCGACTACCTGGAGCCGAGGAAATTGCGATTTGTGTTCCCGACCAAAACAACATCTCGTGGAGTGCTATATAAGTACTTGAAAATCCACCTAAGTCGGCCGCACAAACGGTTCACTTGTATACAAAATTTTTCATTTTTGTGCGATTTTAACTGTATTTTTTATAAACGTGTCCCTTTTGACCTCATTGTTGACCTTCGCGCCTATACACGCGAAAATATTTGGTATTTTTCGTATTTTTACGAAAATTTTATTGTTATTGCTATATAGCGGTACATTATTTCACTTGACACGTGATAACTTCGCTGTTTATCGGTGGATTGTCGCGATTTCTTTGTTGACCTACAGCTCAAGACGTCTGCTTTCGTTTGAGTATAATTTTGGCACTCTATTTTCAAAAACATATACCTTTTTTGATAAAAAACACTCTAAATTCTTAACATTTTTCAAAGTAATTTTTTCAAAAACTGTTTAGCAAAAGTTTCATTTAGTCATATCTGTTTGTAGGTCTCTTAAAGACCTTCCTAAATATATAGCACACGTATCGTGTGATTATATAGAACTTCAAAATTTTTCTACTTTAAAAATTAAATTAAATCCTGTAAAAAATCAGTTTTTCACGGTTTTCCAGGGAAATTTGTTCCCGGACCCCTAAATTTTATTACGCCATTCGCTTGCAAACGTCCAGCCGAAGAGAACGGTACCACTCACGTGGCGCTCCGACTACCTGGAGCCGAGGAAATTGCGATTTGTGTTCCCGACCAAAACAACATCTCGTGGAGTGCTATATAAGTACTTGAAAATCCACCTAAGTCGGCCGCACAAACGGTTCACTTGTATACAAAATTTTTCATTTTTGTGCGATTTTAACTGTATTTTTTATAAACGTGTCCCTTTTTGACCTCATTGTTGACCTTCGCGCCTATACACGCGAAAATATTTGGTATTTTTCGTATTTTTACGAAAATTTTATTGTTATTGCTATATAGCGGTACATTATTTCACTTGACACGTGATAACTTCGCTGTTTATCGGTGGATTGTCGCGATTTCTTTGTTGACCTACAGCTCAAGACGTCTGCTTTCGTTTGAGTATAATTTTGGCACTCTATTTTCAAAAACATATACCTTTTTTGATAAAAAACACTCTAAATTCTTAACATTTTTCAAAGTAATTTTTTCAAAAACTGTTTAGCAAAAGTTTCATTTAGTCATATCTGTTTGTAGGTCTCTTAAAGACCTTCCTAAATATATAGCACACGTATCGTGTGATTATATAGAACTTCAAAATTTTTCTACTTTAAAAATTAAATTAAATCCTGTAAAAAATCAGTTTTTCACGGTTTTCCAGGGAAATTTGTTCCCGGACCCCTAAATTTTATTACGCCATTCGCTTGCAAACGTCCAGCCGAAGAGAACGGTACCACTCACGTGGCGCTCCGACTACCTGGAGCCGAGGAAATTGCGATTTGTGTTCCCGACCAAAACAACATCTCGTGGAGTGCTATATAAGTACTTGAAAATCCACCTAAGTCGGCCGCACAAACGGTTCACTTGTATACAAAATTTTTCATTTTTGTGCGATTTTAACTGTATTTTTTATAAACGTGTCCCTTTTGACCTCATTGTTGACCTTCGCGCCTATACACGCGAAAATATTTGGTATTTTTCGTATTTTTACGAAAATTTTATTGTT
This sequence comes from Autographa pulchrina, assembly GCA_905475315.1. Lineage (NCBI taxonomy): Eukaryota > Metazoa > Arthropoda > Insecta > Lepidoptera > Noctuidae > Autographa > Autographa pulchrina. The sequence continues at coordinate 7,674,359 of FR997789.1, read as the reverse complement.
ATTGCTATATAGCGGTACATTATTTCACTTGACACGTGATAACTTCGCTGTTTATCGGTGGATTGTCGCGATTTCTTTGTTGACCTACAGCTCAAGACGTCTGCTTTCGTTTGAGTATAATTTTGGCACTCTATTTTCAAAAACATATACCTTTTTTGATAAAAAACACTCTAAATTCTTAACATTTTTCAAAGTAATTTTTTCAAAAACTGTTTAGCAAAAGTTTCATTTAGTCATATCTGTTTGTAGGTCTCTTAAAGACCTTCCTAAATATATAGCACACGTATCGTGTGATTATATAGAACTTCAAAATTTTTCTACTTTAAAAATTAAATTAAATCCTGTAAAAAATCAGTTTTTCACGGTTTTCCAGGGAAATTTGTTCCCGGACCCCTAAATTTTATTACGCCATTCGCTTGCAAACGTCCAGCCGAAGAGAACGGTACCACTCACGTGGCGCTCCGACTACCTGGAGCCGAGGAAATTGCGATTTGTGTTCCCGACCAAAACAACATCTCGTGGAGTGCTATATAAGTACTTGAAAATCCACCTAAGTCGGCCGCACAAACGGTTCACTTGTATACAAAATTTTTCATTTTTGTGCGATTTTAACTGTATTTTTTATAAACGTGTCCCTTTTGACCTCATTGTTGACCTTCGCGCCTATACACGCGAAAATATTTGGTATTTTTCGTATTTTTACGAAAATTTTATTGTTATTGCTATATAGCGGTACATTATTTCACTTGACACGTGATAACTTCGCTGTTTATCGGTGGATTGTCGCGATTTCTTTGTTGACCTACAGCTCAAGACGTCTGCTTTCGTTTGAGTATAATTTTGGCACTCTATTTTCAAAAACATATACCTTTTTTGATAAAAAACACTCTAAATTCTTAACATTTTTCAAAGTAATTTTTTCAAAAACTGTTTAGCAAAAGTTTCATTTAGTCATATCTGTTTGTAGGTCTCTTAAAGACCTTCCTAAATATATAGCACACGTATCGTGTGATTATATAGAACTTCAAAATTTTTCTACTTTAAAAATTAAATTAAATCCTGTAAAAAATCAGTTTTTCACGGTTTTCCAGGGAAATTTGTTCCCGGACCCCTAAATTTTATTACGCCATTCGCTTGCAAACGTCCAGCCGAAGAGAACGGTACCACTCACGTGGCGCTCCGACTACCTCGAGCCAAAGAAATTGCGAGATTTTTGCCCGCCCACCCACCCATATTTCTTCAGGCATATCGATTCCGGAGGCTTTTTCCATACATCTTTTTACACCCCAATAACTTTGGGAGGCCATAGCTCCGGAGTCGATAGTGCTAGAGGGCTGCGGTTTGTGGCGTTGGACAGGTGTTTAACCGTTCTTTCTTCACATATTAGTCTCAAAGCCCTAAGTAGAGAGACCGCTTTTTGGCAGCAGTGCCTGTGTAACAGGCCAAAATTTTTAACGTGTTTTAGGCCGTTTTTGGACGCTTCTTGCATCGCAAGAAGCGTATCCCTGCTAAGGCGACCACAGATCTGAGCGGTGGGACCCTGTTCATCGCTGGAACGCTTTTGGACCACGAACACCTGTGGACAGCGAGCACAAAAGAGTAAAAATCTAATAATCTTAAATCTTTTTATCTACAATTTAACTTATTTTACAATTTTTACATACTTCAACTTATTTACAACTTATACAAAATTATACATAAAGAACTGTGTTTACAACTTCTACAATCTTACCACGTATCAATCCCAGGTTGGGTTAGGGGTTTAACTTGGTTGGTAGTTAGCGTAGCTGAAACCCCCGAAGCACCACCCTCCTTCTAAGATGCTCCGCACCCCTGCAAAGAAAATATCTGCCTCGCCATCGCCAACCTCTCCCCCAAGACAAACGCTTAAACACGACGCCTTCACCACCCAGACGAAAGTCCGGAGAAACATGGGGGAGCAGGACACGGCAAAGGTCCTCTTCCCAGAGGAGAACCCGGCTCCGGCGATACAGCCCAACAGGCTACAGCAGGCGAGGGCATGGGTGACGAAAGCCAAAATGGCTCTTAATGCGTCTCGCAACCTGAAGTCCGACATTAAGGCTTCCGTCACCCAGGCCATCGACAGGCTGTACCAGATAATTAAGGAGGCCGAAGCCAGTAAAACTGGAAAACCCGTGTGCTCGTCCCCGCCGGTGCCTAGCAGCGCAGGCGTGGAGGAGCGAACGGTTATTCCACGGCCGCGGGAAGAGGAACCTGCAGCAAACCACGCAGTGGGAAATGCCCAGGTCTCGCAGTTGCTCTCCTCGTTGGCTGAACATAGTCAGCTGATGAGGGAGAGTAACGAGAGAGCGGACCAATTGAAGGAGGCCCTCTTAGAAAAGAGGGAGTCCCTGGAGGTGCCTACGTACGCGAGTGTGGCGGCAATAGCAAAGGCGCGTAAACGCCCGGAGCCCACAGCGCTGCACTCGGTCGTGGTCACATCCAGGGATGAGATGGAAACCGGGGAGGAGGTTTTGGGCCGTATTAGGTCGGCCATAAATGCAAAGGCGGGGAGCATTAACATCGACCGGATCCGCAAGGCCAAAGACAGGAAGATTGTCATCGGCTGTAGAAGTGAAGAGGAGCGGGACAGGGTCCAATCTCGTATTGAGGCAGCGGACGACCAGCTCGAGGTCCTGGTCGTTAAAAACCAGGACCCCCTCATCATCCTCAGGGACGTCCTTGGGTCGCATAAGGACGACGAAATCCTGGAGTTCCTGAGGATGCAGAACAAGAACCTGTTCCGTGACCTACCAGCCGATGACGATCGGGCCGTAGTCAGATTCCGGAAGAGGGCCAAAAGCACAATCTTGTGCCATGTGGTCCTCCAAGTTTCCCCGTACCTTTGGCATAGGTTTCTCGAGGCGTCTGAGGTGTACCTCGACCTCCAGCTCATTAAAGCGGAGGACCAGTCACCGCTGGTCCAATGCTCAATGTGTCTGGGGTACGGGCACAGCAGGCGCCTCTGCACAGAAAAGGTGGAGAAATGTGGGTACTGTGGTGGCCCTCACCAGCGTAGAGACTGCGCAGAGAAGCTCGCCAACGCGCAACCCACTTGCTGCAATTGCACCAAGGCCAGCTTGGAGACGACGGGGCACAATGCTTTCAGCATGGACTGCCCCGTCCGTCGCAAGTGGGACGCGCTGGCTCGAGCAAAGACTGCGTACTGCTGAGGGCCCCCCCGGAAAATGCGTAACGAGGGAAAGCGGCGGACAAAAAAGGTCAGCGGTTACACTCGAACGGTCAGATCTAACAACAACGGGTCCAAGCCGCGACGGCACGGTGTATAAAATCAAATGGCACAAAACTAATTACGTCTGGCTTTATGGAAAGCCAGTAAAATTAAATGAAGAAACCATACTCACCGTGTTATCGCGGCCCGATAACGTTCTGCTATCAAAAGTTCTCACCGTTGTCGCCAAACAGCACCGCGAAAATATCCCCGCCCTTAGAATGGAGCAGCAGCGTGCAAAGAACGGCGGAGCACTCCTCTCATCACAGCACGGCACCTGCAAAAGTAAAATAAAAAATGAGACAGCACCTAAAATAAATGTTCTAGAAGGCACAGAGTAAATAAATAGCAGGGTGTATGGTGAACATCACCCCATTTATACGAGAGCACTCCTGTGTTATCAGACCACAGCATAAAACGTGCAGTCATAACAAAAGGTGCTGAAGTAGGTTGCTCCAAAAAAGCAAAACCTGCCCTACCCTAAAATAACCTAAAAAACACTTTTTTACACCGAAAATATGAAACCACTGTACCCAAAGGCTCTGATCAAGTTAGAGGGACGAAAAAGCAATAACCCCAAAGAAAAAAAAAAAAAAAAAAAAACCTAACCTAACCTAACCTAACCTAACCTAACCGTATACAAAAATTTTTATTTCTGTGCGATTTTAACTATTATTTTTTCTAAACGTGTCCATTTTGATATTATTGTTGACTTTCGCGCCTATACACGCGAAAATAATTGATATTTTTCGTAATTTTGCGAAAATAGTTGTTTATATTGCTATATAGCGGTATTATATTTCGTTGACACGTGATAACTTCGCTGTTTATCAGTGGATTGTCGCGATTTCTTTGTTGACCTACAGCGCAAGACGTCTGCTTTCGTTTGAGTATAATTTTGGCACTCCATTTTAAAAAACATATACCTTTTTTGATAAAAAACAGTCTAAATTCTTAACATTTTTCAAAGTCATTTTTTCAAAAACTGTTTAGCAAAAGTTTCATTTAGTCATATCTGTTTGTAGGTCTCTTAAAGACCTTCCTAAATATATAGCACACGTATCGTGTGATTATATAGAACTTCAAAATTTTTCTACTTTAAAAATTAAATTAAATCCTGTAAAAAATCAGTTTTTCACGGTTTTCCAGGGAAATTTGTTCCCGGACCCCTAAATTTTATTACGCCATTCGCTTGCAAACGTCCAGCCGAAGAGAACGGTACCACTCACGTGGCGCTCCGACTACCTGGAGCCGAGGAAATTGCGATTTGTGTTCCCGACCAAAACAACATCTCGTGGAGTGCTATATAAGTACTTGAAAATCCACCTAAGCCGGTCGCACAAACAGTTCACTCGTATACAAAAATTTTTATTTCTGTGCGATTTTAACTATTATTTTTTCTAAACGTGTCCATTTTGATATTATTGTTGACTTTCGCGCCTATACACGCGAAAATAATTGATATTTTTCGTATTTTTACGAAAATAGTTGTTTATATTGCTATATAGCGGTATTATATTTCGCTTGACACGTGATAACTTCGCTGTTTATCGGTGGATTGTCGCGATTTCTTTGTTGACCTACAGCTCAAGACGTCTGCTTTCGTTTGAGTATAATTTTGGCACTCCATTTTAAAAAACATATACCTTTTTTGATAAAAAACAGTCTAAATTCTTAACATTTTTCAAAGTCATTTTTTCAAAAACTGTTTAGCAAAAATTTCATTTAGTCATATCTGTTTGTAGGTCTCTTAAAGACCTTCCTAAATATATAGCACACGTATCGTGTGATTATATAGAACTTCAAAATTTTTCTACTTTAAAAATTAAATTAAATCCTGTAAAAAATCAGTTTTTCACGGTTTTCCAGGGAAATTTGTTCCCGGACCCCTAAATTTTATTACGCCATTCGCTTGCAAACGTCCAGCCGAAGAGAACGGTACCACTCACGTGGCGCTCCGACTACCTGGAGCCGAGGAAATTGCGATTTGTGTTCCCGACCAAAACAACATCTCGTGGAGTGCTATATAAGTACTTGAAAATCCACCTAAGCCGGTCGCACAAACAGTTCACTCGTATACAAAAATTTTTATTTCTGTGCGATTTTAACTATTATTTTTTCTAAACGTGTCCATTTTGATATTATTGTTGACTTTCGCGCCTATACACGCGAAAATAATTGATATTTTTCGTAATTTTGCGAAAATAGTTGTTTATATTGCTATATAGCGGTATTATATTTCGTTGACACGTGATAACTTCGCTGTTTATCAGTGGATTGTCGCGATTTCTTTGTTGACCTACAGCGCAAGACGTCTGCTTTCGTTTGAGTATAATTTTGGCACTCCATTTTAAAAAACATATACCTTTTTTGATAAAAAACAGTCTAAATTCTTAACATTTTTCAAAGTCATTTTTTCAAAAACTGTTTAGCAAAAGTTTCATTTAGTCATATCTGTTTGTAGGTCTCTTAAAGACCTTCCTAAATATATAGCACACGTATCGTGTGATTATATAGAACTTCAAAATTTTTCTACTTTAAAAATTAAATTAAATCCTGTAAAAAATCAGTTTTTCACGGTTTTCCAGGGAAATTTGTTCCCGGACCCCTAAATTTTATTACGCCATTCGCTTGCAAACGTCCAGCCGAAGAGAACGGTACCACTCACGTGGCGCTCCGACTACCTGGAGCCGAAGAAATTGCGAGTTTTTTGCCCGCCCACCCACCCATATTTTCTTGGCCATATCGATTCCGGAGGCTTTTTTATACACCTTTTTATACCCCAATAACTTTGGGAGGCCATAGCTCCGGAGTCGATAGTGCTAGAGGGCTGCGGTTTGTGGCGTTGGACAGGTGTTTAGCCGTTCTTTCTTTATATATTAGTCTCAAAGCCCTAAGTAGAGAGACCGTGTTTTGGCATCAGCGCCTGTGTAACAGGCAAAAATTTTTTAACATTAGTAGGCCGTTTTTGGACGCTTCTTGCATCGCAAGAAGCGTATCCCTGCTAAGGCGACCACAGGGCAGAGCGGCGGTACCCTGTTCAGCGTTGGAACGCTGTTAGACTGCGAACACTTGGTGACAGCAAGCACAAAATATAAAAATCTAATATTTTAATTCTCATTTACTAAAAAATTTAACTTAATTTTAATTTATACATTTTTACACATTTTATCTTATTTACAACTTTTACAAATTTATACAAAAAACTACTGAATTTAAAACTTATACAAACTTACTACATATTTCCAGGTTGGGTTAGAAGTTAGCGTTGGTCAAAGCCCCGAAGCACCACCCTCCTTTAAGATGTTCCGCACCCCTGCAGGGAAAATAACTGCCTCATCACCGCCAACCACTCCCCCAAGACAAACGCTCAAGCCCGACGTCTTCACCACCCAGACGAAAGTCCGGAGAAACATGGGGGAGCAGGACACGGCAAAGGTCCTCTTCCCGGAGGAAAGCCCGGCTCCGGCGATACAACCCAACAGGCTACAGCAGGCGAGGGCATGGGTGACGAAAGCCAAAATGGCTCTTAATGCGTCTCGCAACTTGAAGTCCGACATTAAGGCTTCCGTCACCCAGGCCATCGACAGGTTGTACCAGATTATAAAAGAGGCCGAAGCCGGTAAAACTGGAAAACCCGTGTGCTCGTCCCCGCCGGTGCCTAGTTGCGCAGGCGTGGAGGAGCAAACGGTTATTCCACGGCCGCGGGAAGAGGAACCTGCAGCAAACCAGGCAGTGGGAAATGCCCAGGTCTCGCAGTTGCTCTCCTCATTGGCTGAACATAGTCAGCTGATGAGGGAGAGCAACGAGAGAGCGGACAAATTAAGGGAGGCCCTCTTAGAAAAGAGGGAGTCCCTGGAGGTGCCTACGTACGCGAGTGTGGCGGCAATTGCAAAGGGGCGTAAACGCCCGGAGCCCACAGCGCTGCACTCGGTCGTGGTCACATCCAGGGATGAGATGGAAACCGGGGAGGAGGTTTTGGGTCGCATCAGAACGGCCATCAACGCAAAGTCTGAGGGGATTAACATCGACCGTATCCGGAAGGCCAAAGATAGGAAGATCGTCATCGGCTGTAGAAGCGAAGAGGAACGGAACAGAGTTCAACTTCGAATTGAGGCAGCAGACAACCAGCTCGAGGTCCTGGTCGTCAAAAACCAGGACCCCCTCATCATCCTCAGGGACGTCCTTGGATCGCACAAGGATGAAGAAATCCTGGAGTTCCTGAGGATGCAGAACAAGAACCTGTTCCGCGACCTCCCAACCGATGACGATAGGGCCGAGGTCAAGTACCGGAAGAGGGCCAAAAGCACAATCTTGTGCCATGTGGTCCTCCAGGTATCCCCTCAGCTTTGGCGTAGGTTTCTTGAGGCGTCTGAGGTGTACCTCGACCTCCAGCTCATTAAAGCGGAGGACCAGTCGCCGCTGGTCCAATGCTCAATGTGTCTGGGGTACGGGCACAGCAGGCGCCTCTGCACAGAAACAACAGAAAAGTGCGGGTACTGCGGTGGCCCTCACCAGCGTAGAGATTGCGCAGAGAAGCTCGCCAACGCGCAACCCACTTGCTGCAACTGCACAAAGGCCAGTTTGGAGACGACGGGGCACAATGCTTTCAGCATGGACTGCCCCGTCCGGCGCAAGTGGGACGCGCTGGCTAGAGCAAAGACTGCGTACTGCTGAGGGCCCCCCCGGAAAAAGCGTAAATAGGGACGGCGGTGGATACGACATGTTAGTGGCAGCATTCAGTCCGGCAAAAGAAACAACTTCGGGACCAAACCGTGACGGCACGGTGCACATAATCAAAGGGGGCAAAACAAATTGGATCTGGCTTTATAAAAAACCAGCAAAATTGTACGAAGCTACCATACTCACCGTGTTGTCGCGGCTCCAAAAACTCTCGGTACAAAAACACCCATCGTTGTCGCGAAAGAGCACCGCGAAAATATCCCCGCCCATAAAACGGAAGAGCAGCGCGCAGAAAAACGGCGGAGCAACCCTCACACCACAGCACGCACACAGCACCTGCAAAAAGAAAAATAAAAGTACACAGTAAATAAATAGCAGGGTGATGATGAACATCACCCCATTTATTCGAAAGCACTTCTGTGTATGTAGACTGAAGCACAAGAAAAAAGTGCAATTAATATAAAGGTGCTGAAGTAGGTGGCTCCAAAAGGCATGACCTACCCTACCCCCAAATTCCCTAAAAAATTTTTTTTACCCAGCAATTATGAAACCGAAGTGCCTAAAGACTCTGATCATGTTAGAGGGATGAACTAGTACAAACCCAAACGAAAAAAAAAAAAAAAAAAAAAACCTAACCTAACCTAACCTAACCTTTTTTTTTTTTTTTTTTTTTTTCGGGGGGAAATCCTCATGGACTTCCTCCGCCTGGGGAGAGGCGGAGGGGCGTGCCGGACTCTTACCGGCTAAAACCCCCCGGTGTCTCCTCCTCGCACGTGCGCGTGGGGCCGCGGGAATCCGGATTCTTCCGCAGCCCCACACTGGTGCCGGCCCGGTCTGTCCGGGCCTCAGCTCCTGCACGGGGTAGTGAGGTGTACAACTACCCCGTGCACCGCCTCAGGGGCGCGCGCCGACACCCGCGCGCGCCTCCGCCTCGGGTCCATCGAATAGGGGGCGGGGACTTCCCCAAGTCCCTCGCCCCTGGACCCATTCATGGGGGGCGGAGAAGGGCGTTGTCCGCCCTTCCCCTGCGCCCGGTGCGTCTTCTGCGGCCGGGGAAGGGAGTCGAGATCTCCCTCTCCCGTTCCGCAGTCTCCTTCTGCGACATCACGTCCTCGCAGAAGGACACCACCGCGTCCCACGACTCTGCGCTACCGACCATACTCCGCACTACGGCCGGCAGCGACAGGTCGCCTCCTACTTCATTTGCGAGGACACGGCGCTGCTCCTCCCAAGCTACGCACTCGGCGAGCGTGTGTTGCGCCGTGTCCTCCCCGCAATGGACGCAGTGGTGGCACCGAGCGTCCGGCTCCCTGTCTATGCGACACAGGTACTTGCCGAAGCATCCATGCCCCGACAGCACCTGCGTCACCCTAAACGACAGGGAGCCGTGCCTTCTCCCGAGCCAGTCGTTGAGTACCGGCCGGATCGCCTCGACGGTAGCGAGGCCGGCGGCAGGGCGCAAAAGCCTTTGCCGCCATTCCGCCACCAAGACCTGACGGAGCTCTCCCCGGCGCAGCTCGATCTGCCGCTGCACCGGCATCGAGCCCCGTGCCCGCTCTTCCTCGCGCCATCGGTACAATGACGCGAGTACTTTCGCCTCCAGGTCCCAGGGCGGAGATCCGGCCAGGACACAAGCCGCCTCGTGGGAAATCGTGCGGTACCCGCGGACGACTCTGACGGCCATCGCCCTCTGCGGCCTGCGCAGAATGGCGAGAGTGCTGGCCGTCAGGTCGAGCGCCCATACAGGAGCCCCGTATAGGGCCATGGACCGCACGATTCCCACGTACAACCGCCTACAGGCGGCGCTCGGGCCCCCCATGTTGGGAAGCAACGTTGAAAGCGCGCCCGCCGCGCCCATGAGCTTGGGCGCTAGCCGCCGGAAGTGAGGCCCGAATTCCCAACGGCTGTCGAGCACCAATCCTAGGTACTTCATGGTGAACCCGACAGCTATCCGAGCCCCACCGACCACGATGTGTGATCCCGGCGCCGGCGCCCGCCGGGGGCCATGAAACACCATGGCCTCCGACTTGTTCAGGGCCACCTCCAGGCCCAGGCGCCGGATGCGGCTCACCACCTGTGACACCGCAGCCGTGGCTATCAACGTCGCTTCCCTGTGCGAGCTCCCCCGGGCAGTGACAAGCGTGTCGTCCGCATAACACGTCAAGTCTGCGCCCGACGGGAGCTCGCCTCTCAGCACCCAGTCGTAGCCGATGTTCCACAGGAGCGGTCCTAAGACCGATCCCTGTGGGACACCGCACGACATGAGGTGCTGACCAGCACCGTCACGTCCCCTGTAGGTGACGCATCTGTCCTCCAGATAAGCCCCTACTGTACGGCGGAGGTAGGGAGGCACGCGATGGTATACCAGCGCCTCCCGAATACAGCTCCAGGGTAGGGTGTTGAATGCGTTGGTGATGTCTAAAGACACCGCCAGCACCACCCCACCCCGGGACACCGTCTCCTCCGCCAGGGCCCTCACGCGCATGATGGCGTCTATGGTGGAGCGCCCCCGACGAAAACCAAACTGGTTGTCGTCCAGGTCCGGCCCCTCCCTGCACAAGTGGCTGACGAGGCGATCTGCGATAATTCGCTCGAACAGTTTGCCCGCCTCGTCGAGCAGCACTATGGGCCGATACGCGGACGGCGAGTCCGCGGGGCGCCCCTCCTTCCTGAGCAGGACCAGCCTCCCCTCCTTCCATACACTGGGAAACTGACCCCGCCCGAGACATGCCGTGAAGAGCCCCCTCAGCTGGGGCTCTAGCTCCTTCAGAGCCAAGACGAGAGCTCGGCCAGGAACTCCGTCGGGTCCGGGCGCTGTGCTCTTAGCCCGGAGCCGCGACACGGCCGCTCTCGTCTCTAACTGCGTCACCTCGGGGACATCGGTGCTCTCCTCTTCTGGAGAGTCTGTGGCTGAGGGCGAAGCCATCGCCGGGGGAACATGTCCCCCTCGCACAGGGAAGAGGGTCGATACTACCACCTCTAGCAGCCGGGGCCGCATGGTCTGCACCAGCGGGGGCGCCCAGGGGCGCAACTTGCCCCTTACCCAGCGGTAGGGGCGCCCCCACGGATCCCGATCCAGGGACCCCAGCAGCTCCTCCCTGGCACGCGACTTCGAGTCGCCGATGGCCAGCCACAGAGTCTCCTTGGACGCGCGGTACACCTCATACAGCGCGTCCTCCTCGGCGGAATCCCGTCGACGTCGTCTCCGGTATCGGGTGTACCGGCGGCGGGCCGCAACGCACGCTACGCGCAATTGCGCGATCTCGGCGGTCCACCAGTACACCTGGCGCCTTGCGGACTGTTGGCGGACACGGGGCATGGACGCGTCGCAGATCTGCGTCATCGCCCCGCGAAACCGCAGCGCCTCCGCTTCGACGTCGACGGGGCCGTCCGTCGCCGACTCCCAGGTCCAGGACTGGACTAATGCAGCTTCCTCGAGTAGTTCCCTGTCGATGCGCTTAAGCGCCCAACGCGGGCCGTCGTTCATCGGGGTTGTTGGATGGCGGCCGCAACCTAACCTAACCTAACCTAACCTTTTTTTTTTTTTTTTTTTTTTTTTTCGGGGGGAAATCCTCATGGACTTCCTCCGCCTGGGGAGAGGCGGAGGGGCGTGCCGGACTCTTACCGGCTAAAACCCCCCGGTGTCTCCTCCTCGCACGTGCGCGTGGGGCCGCGGGAATCCGGATTCTTCCGCAGCCCCACACTGGTGCCGGCCCGGTCTGTCCGGGCCTCAGCTCCTGCACGGGGTAGTGAGGTGTACAACTACCCCGTGCACCGCCTCAGGGGCGCGCGCCGACACCCGCGCGCGCCTCCGCCTCGGGTCCATCGAATAGGGGGCGGGGACTTCCCCAAGTCCCTCGCCCCTGGACCCATTCATGGGGGGCGGAGAAGGGCGTTGTCCGCCCTTCCCCTGCGCCCGGTGCGTCTTCTGCGGCCGGGGAAGGGAGTCGAGATCTCCCTCTCCCGTTCCGCAGTCTCCTTCTGCGACATCACGTCCTCGCAGAAGGACACCACCGCGTCCCACGACTCTGCGCTACCGACCATACTCCGCACTACGGCCGGCAGCGACAGGTCGCCTCCTACTTCATTTGCGAGGACACGGCGCTGCTCCTCCCAAGCTACACACTCAGCGAGCGTGTGTTGCGCCGTGTCCTCCCCGCACTGGACGCAGTGGTGGCACCGAGCGTCCGGCTCCCTGTCTATGCGACACAGGTACTTGCCGAAGCATCCATGCCCCGACAGCACCTGCGTCACCCTGAACGACAGGGAGCCGTGCCTTCTCCCGAGCCAGTCGTCGAGTACTGGCCGGATCGCCTCGACGGTAGCGAGGCCGGCGGCAGGGCGCAGAAGCCTTTGCCGCCATTCCGCCACCAAGACCTGACGGAGCTCTCCCCGGCGCAGCTCGATCTGCCGCTGCACCGGCATCGAGCCCCGTGCCCGCTCTTCCTCGCGCCATCGGTACAATGACGCGAGTACTTTCGCCTCTAGGTCCCAGGGCGGAGATCCGGCCAGGACGCAAGCCGCCTCGTGGGAAATCGTGCGGTACCCGCGGACGACTCTGACGGCCATCGCCCTCTGCGGCCTGCGCAGAATGGCGAGAGTGCTGGCCGTCAGGTCGAGCGCCCATACGGGAGCCCCGTATAGGGCCATGGACCGCACGATTCCCACGTACAACCGCCTACAGGCGGCGCTCGGGCCCCCCATGTTGGGAAGCAACGTTGAAAGCGCGCCCGCCGCGCCCATGAGCTTGGGCGCTAGCCGCCGGAAGTGAGGCCCGAATTCCCAACGGCTGTCGAGCACCAATCCTAGGTACTTCATGGTGAACCCGACAGCTATCCGAGCCCCACCGACCACGATGTGTGATCCCGGCGCCGGCGCCCGCCGGGGGCCATGAAACACCATGGCCTCCGACTTGTTCAGGGCCACCTCCAGGCCCAGGCGCCGGATGCGGTTCACCACCTGTGACACCGCAGCCGTGGCTATCAACGTCGCAACCTAACCTAACCTAACCTAACCTAACCTTTTTTTTTTTTTTTTGATAAGGCGGGGGAATCCTCATGGACACCCACCCACTCGGGGGAGCGGATGGGTAGTGTCAGACTCTTACTGACTAAACCTGAACCGCCGTGCACCGTCATCCGCGTTTAGCGTTGGCGCGTGGTAATGCGTTGCAATTCGTCACGCGCCAACCGCGGGGATCCATCGGCCAATAAGCCGATGGCTCACTTTCGTGATTGGAGACCGAAGTGTAAAAGGCTTCGGCCTCCCCGCCTCGTATTGGAACCACACCCGATGCTACGAAATGTGACTCCCCGTCGTGGGTCCTATAGTCGGACGACATGCACCCCCGTGCCTGTCGCCCAGGGCCCTAGTTAGGGCGGGAGATCGCGCTCATGCGCGGCTCTGCGCCGCCCCACTCGACGTCGGCGTATCTGGGGCGCGTCGGGGTCGTCCTCCCGAGCGCGCTCCGCCGCCTCCTTCTGGGACATGACAGTCTCACAGAAGGAGGACAGCGCGTCCCACGCTGCGCGACTGCTGAGCGCGGATGCGACAACAGCCGACAACGCGGAGACGTCCACGCCTCCCAGCGCCGCCTGGAGAACGGCGCGGGGCTCGGCGAAGGTGGGACACACGGCCAGGGTGTGCAGCGCGGTGTCATCGCTGGCACCGCACTGGTGGCAAGCCGTGGTCCCCTCCCTCCTGGCGACCCGGCACAGGTAATGGCCAAAGGCCCCGTGCCCGGTCAGTATCTGCGTGAGGCGGTAGGTCAATAAACCGTACCGCCTCTCCACCCACAGTTGGAGATGTGGGCGGATCGCTTCCACTGTGACCCGTCCCGCCGACGGTCTCGCGAGCCGAAGCTCCCAATTCCGCATGGTGACGAGACGGGCCTGTCGTCGCCAGAGCTCGCGTTGCCTCGGCATGGGGTCGGTACCCCGGGACCGGAGCTCGGTGCAACGGGTGTAAAGGTCCGTTAGCACCTTCGCGTCCAGATCCCAAGGCGGTGTCCCAGCCAAGACACACGCGGCTTCGTGACCGACGGTCCGGTAGGCCCGGACGATCCTGTTGGCAACAGCACGCTGCGAACCAAGTAGGACCGCCCGGTTATCGGCCGTCAGTCGGTCACTCCAAATGGGTGCGCCGTACAGAGCCATCGATCTAATGACCGAGGCATATAGACGGCGACACCCAACGTCGGGGCCCCCGACATTTGGCAGGAGCCTTCCGAGGGCCGCAGCGGCGGACCGAAGCCTCGGCGCCAACCGCTGAAAATGCTCCCGGAAGCTCAACCGCCCGTCGAGGACCAGGCCGAGATACTTCATTGTACCCGACAGTGGGATCCTCGCGTCCTCCACCGTCAGGCACAAATCCGTATGTCTGCTCCGGGGGCCGTGTAGCAAAAGTGCTTCGGTCTTCCCCAGAGCGACGTCCAATCCAAGCATCCGGATGCGACCTACGACGAGCTGCACGCCGCAGGTAGCACGCCGGATGCACTCCTCCTGGGTGGTCCCCCGGACCAACACCAGGGTGTCGTCTGCATAGCAGACGACCTCCGTCTGACAGAGGAGGGCACCGCGAAGCACCCAATCGTACCCGATGTTCCACAAGAGAGGTCCTAAGACTGACCCCTGTGGAACACCGCGCCCGGTGGGTTGCAGCTGCGGGCCCATCACTCCGGAGTACGCGACATGCCTGTCGCGCAGGTAGTCCGCCACGATGTGCTGGAGGTAGAGGGGCGCCCCGTGATAACGAAGCGCCGACTCTATGCACTGGTGCGGCAGCGAGTTGAAGGCGTTCGCGATGTCGAGCGACACCGCTAGCGCCATTCCTCCCCGCGCCGCAGCCTCCGTGGCGAACCTCTTGACGTGGCTCAGGGCGTCCAGCGTAGACCGGCCCGCCCTGAAGCCGAACTGGGAGGCCGACAAGTCGGGTCCCGTGCCCGTCAGATGCCGAACGATGCGGGCGGCGATGACGCGCTCAAAGAGCTTGCCCGCCTCGTCCAGCAGAACGATAGGCCGGTAGCCCGAAGGCGAGTCGGCCGGGCGTCCCTCCTTGCGAAGGAGGACGAGCTGCCCCGTCTTCCAGACTTTGGGGAATCTCCCCGCCACTAAACAGGCGTTGAAGAGACCCCGCAGCCGGTCCTTCAGGGGACCCACAGCCAGGGCAATAGCCCGAGCCGGTACCCCGTCAGGTCCAGGAGCAGTCGTCTTCGTTCGGAGGCGTTGGGTACACGCCTCGAACTCTCCTTCGGTTATCTCCTCCAGCTGTTCCCGCGAAAACGCGGTACCCATAGCTGGAGGGATAAAGTCAGTCCGGTGGGATGGGAACAGGGACGAAACGATGTTCCGGAGGAGCTGAGGCTCCATGGACTCCGTAATCGGGGGCGCTGCGACGCGAAGTTTATTCCGCGCCGCCAGGTACGGGCGACCCCACGGATCCCGGTTCAGCTCCTCGTACATCTCCTGCCTTGCTGCGGCCTTCGCCTGCAGAATGGCCAGGCGGAGATTCGATCTGGCCGTGCGGTAGGCCCTGTAAAGAGGGGCCTCCGCGGCCTCGTCCCTGTGCCTAGAGCGATGGCGTGTGTACCGGCGTTGCGCCTCAACACACGCCTCCCTAAGCACTGCGATCTCTGGCGACCACCAGTAGACTGCCCGTCTGTTGGGTCTTCTCCGGACGCGAGGCATCGCTGCGTCGCAAACCGACGTCAGCGTTCTGCGAAACAGCTCCGCCTCGTCGTCAATCGAGAGACCCGACGGTGGTGCGCACCAGTCACTGATGATGGCCGCCTCGATCAGCAGTTCCCTGTCAAGCTTTTTTAGGGCCCATCGTGGAGGGCCTGAGTTCGGGGTCGGCCGAACCCTGGGCCCCCTGGAGGGAGAGACGCTGAACCGAATGTACCTGTGATCAGACAGCGTCTCCATCCCTACCACGACACGCCAGTCGTTTATGCGCCCGGCAATGGCCTGGGAGCAAAATGACAGGTCCACGATGGACCCGCCATTATGCCGGACGCAAGTCTGGGTGCGACCCCGGTTTAGTAGGACAAAGTCCAACCCCAGGGCCCACTCCTCCAGTAATTCCCCGCGCCGGTCTGTTGCCGGTTCCCCCCAAGCCGTGCTCTTGGCATTGAGGTCCCCTAGCAGGATGACCGGGCGAGGTGCCAGCACACGAACAAGGGCCTCCAGCTCGGCCATAAATGACTCAAACTCGGAGAGACCCCTGTTCGGTGAAAAGTACGCACCGATGACGACGTACGACCCCCATGACGCAGCGACATATCCAGAGCCCCTACGGATAGTGTGTAGGGGCTGGGAACGCGTGCCTGTTGCGGCGACGACAGCGACGGACCCGTCAAGGTCCCCCGCCCAGTTGGGCCGGGGGGGGACAAAATAGGGCTCCGCCACCACCGCAACGTCTATCCCCCACTCCGCCAGTGCCTGTAGGAGGAGATCCTGGGCACCGGCGCAGTGGTTGATGTTCCCCTGGAGGAAGAGATGTGGACGGACTTGGTCCATTACGACTCCATCATCTCCTCCGTGCGGGGCGCGACCTGCGCCCTCGCCGCGTCATTTGGGGGCCGTACTGAGGCCCTCTTGTTCCTGGTCGGGGCCGGGGGAGCACATCCCCGGCTGCCCATCTGGTGGTCCGCCTTGCGCCCCCTCTGCACGCAGATGGGGCATTTGGCGGGCTCACCGCAGGATGCCGCCTTGTGGCCGGGCTGTGCACACCTGTAACACAGCCCGCTGCGGTCCGTCTCGCCGGTGCACACGGGCCTAGTGTGTCCGATCTCCAGGCATCGGAAACACTTCATGGGCCGTGCTGCTAGTTGCACCACGCGAGCGGAGCTCCATCCGACCAAGAACTTCTTGGACCTCGTCGTGACGAGCCTAGGGGCCGCGACCAGCGGGCACTTCACCAGGGCGGTGAACATGCCCCCGGGGCCCAGCCTAAGCTCGCCGACCGTCACCGTGCCGGGAGGACACTGGCCCTTCGCCATGACGGCTGCAGTGAGGTCCTCCTTAGTGACGGAGTCATCCAGGTCTGTCACCCGGAGCTCCGCGCACTTGCAAGGTCTGTGGACCCTCACTGTGCCATCCTCATAGATGGCCTTCAGCCGTTCGGCCATCAGGTCCGCCCCCTCCCGGCTCAGGTTCCTGGGAAGCTCGAGTACTCGAGCTCCCGTCTGGGACCTTTTGATCCGGATGGGATCGACCGCCATGTCGATCCCCAGCTCGGCGACATTGATATGTCGCCGCGCCTTCTCCAGGACCTGGGCGTACGTGAGCCCTTGGCTGGCAGCCTCGGGCTCAATCGTCAAGACAACGGCGGGCGTCTGAGCCGCACGCCGCTGCCTCTGGGCCATCTTCCTCCGTTGTCTGCCGCTCTGCTTCTTGGACGGTGTCTTCCTGGCGGGTCTGGGTTTGGGGGCCTCTGTCCTGACCCTGTTCCTCACCCTTTTCCGCCGGGAGACCTCGGTCCAGCCTCCAGCTTCATCAGTACCCGCACTCTGCTCTGGTGCAGCAGGTTTGGGCGCTGGTCTTGAAGCCGGTTTTGGAGCAGGCTTGGCAGTGGCAGCCTTTGCAGCCGCCCTGGGAGCCGGCTTGGGGGCCGGTCCAGGTCGCTGCTTCGGTGCCGGGCCGGGAGTCGGCCTCGGTGCCGGGCCGGGAGCCGGCCTCGGAGCCGGTCTGGGAGGCGGCTTTGGTGCCGACTTCGGCTTCTCAGCCGCTTTTAGAGGCTGCTTGGGTGCGGGCTTGGCGGGCTGCTTGGCGGCTGGTTTGGGCCCTCTGCCCACAACCTCCGCGCAGCTTCGCCTGTCCGCCGCCAGGGGCGGGCGTAAAACCCGCTCTGGCGGAAGCAGCTCCTTGACCCCGGCCAGCTTGGCGTCCATCATTGTCCCGACCGACAACATGATGGACCGCTGGAATTCGGCCATGTCGAACGCTGCAGGGGCCCGCTCGCGCACCACGAGCATCTGGCCCCTGAGGTCTTCGACCTCTTTGCTCAGCCGAGCATTGTCGGCGAGCAACCGCTCCACGCAGGTGGAGCTTGTCAGAGAGCGAACGCCATCCTGGACAAGCTCCACCGCATCCTTGAGACGCTTGATGTAGGTCCCCTTGATATTCTTGGAGGTGCGCGCTACCTCCAAGATCGACAGGAGACCACTGTCAATGCGCTCTTTGACGGAGGAGGGGTCAGTCGGCTGCGAGCCGGAACTAATGAGGTCCCGGACAGCCGCCCGAGCCTCCCTCCTCTGTCTCTCCTCCTCTTTCTTCTCTGCCGACGCACTGGTGTCAGGTGTCTGCGCCGCTTCAGCGGCGAGCGCCCTGTACAGCTCGCGCTGTCGGCTGAGCCCCACGTAACGACCGTGGGTCACACGACCGCGGGACTGCGTCGACGATGCTAATGAGACATCGCTCTCGCAGCCCGAAGCGGCGTGGCTACCCACGTCGTCCTCCTCGACCGAACCACGTCGTGGACGCTTCCGGCCGAGCTTCCCGGAGACGGAGCTATCTCGGGACCGGCAAGGCGCCGGCACCTCAAACTCCATCTCCTCCTCAGGGCGACCGGTGGTCGTCGCCTGAGCGTCCATGGCGAGCCTCTCGAGCACCACTCGAGGCTCTCTCGCCATGCACTCCGCACTCTCGGCGTGACTCAGCCTGCTCGCAGACCGAGTCACCCTCCCCTCCCCTCCCAATGACGGCTCGTGGGTTTCCCCACTCACCGAGGCAGATGTTGGCGCCAGCAAATACATGCGCCTGAACTCCGAAGAGCCACGGGATTCTGGTCGACCTGAGGCCTCCCTACCCGCTTGCTGAGTTTGTTGCTCATCTGTCTGTTCCATGTTGTTTTTTTGTTTGATGCCCTAACGACGGAGTACCCCTCCGCCATGCAGCCCCTAGCCGGGCATCGGAAGCGTAGGCTTCAGGGTAATTTTTATAGTGGTTTTCTTCCACGTAGCCCCCTTCCTGTAAGGGAAGGCGGCCCCCGGTCCCGTCCTAAAAAGGACAGGATTACGGGTTGGCCGGCGGTGACCGGAGTCCTGCCCGACGAATCGGGCCCGCCGCCCGCGAATGCGCCCCCAATCTCTCAATAGAGAGAAAGGAAGGCAAACATAGCGGCCGTCGCCGCGATTCGGAATACGTCCGAGGCGCCGACGAGCCACTACCGCTCACCTCAACCGTTCCTCCTCTAACGAGGAGGTAAAGGAGAGAGAGCACCACCCGTTGCCGTTGCCCAGAATATCCAGGACGCCAACGGGTCGCGACCGACAGCGATCGCCCTACCGCCCACCACTGCTACTTGGATAACGTCCAAGACGCCTGTGGGCCGCGATGTTCGACCAGCAAAAGGCACCGATCAAACCCGCACGTCCGCTCCCTCCGCCATCCCCCCCAAAAAGAAGGTCAGGAGGAGGAAGCACTGCGCCCGCTGCCGCTACCCAGAATGAGTCCAGGACGCCAGCGGGCCGCGATGTCCAGCCAGCAAAAACACCGACCAAACTCGCACGTCCGCTCCCTCTACCATCCCCCCCAAAAAGAAGGTCAGGAGGAGGAAGCACTGCGCCCGCTGCCGCTACCCAGAATGAGTCCAGGACGCCAGCGGGCCGCGATGTCCAGCCAGCAAAACCACTGACCGAACTCGCCCAACAGCTCCACTCGACCGTCCCCCGCGCGCATGGGGGCACGGAGAGAGAGCGACCCACTGCCGCTACTCGGAATAAGTCCGAGACGCCAGCAGGTCGAACAACACGCGGTGACCTGGACAGATAGGCCACCGCCGTCCGCCCACCACATGGAGAAGTGGGCAGACCCAACGCCTGCCGCCGCTACTCGGAGTACGTCCGAGACGCCGGCAGGTTGCGACATCCGGCCCGCAGTAAACACAGACCGAACTCGCACGACCGCTCCCTCCGCCATCCCCCCCAAAAAGAAGGTCAGGAGGAGGAAGCACTGCACCCCCTGCCGCTACCCGGAATGAGTCCGAGACGCCAGCAGGTGACCACCACGCGGCGGTCTGGACAGATCAGACCCCGCCGTCCACCCACAAGAATGTGGGCAGACCCACCGCCCGCCGCCGCTACTCGGAATACGTCCGAGACGCCGGCAGGCCGCGATGTCTAGCCAGCAGTTGACACTGGCCAGACCCGCCGCGGCTGTCACATCCTCAGGCTGAGGAGCGACCCCGCTGCTGGAGCTGTCCGCGCCGGTAAACCGGTACCGCACATATCTGTGCGGCATTCCCTTATCCGCAACCTAGGGACGCGCCCGGTAGGGGTCCAGCAACCCCTCTCCCGCAGGATGCACCACTCCCGCGGGTCCGGGAACCTAACCTAACCTAACCTAACCTAACCTTTTTTTTTTTTTTTTTTTTTTTTTTTTTTTTTTTTTTTTTTTTTTTTTTTTTTTTTTTTTTTTTTTTTTTTTTTTTTTTTTTTTTTTTTTTTTTTTTTTTTTTTTTTTTTTTTGATAAGGCGGGGGAATCCTCATGGACACCCACCCACTCGGGGGAGCGGATGGGTAGTGTCAGACTCTTACTGACTAAACCTGAACCGCCGTGCACCGTCATCCGCGTTTAGTGTTGGCGCGTGGTAATGCGTTGCAATTCGTCACGCGCCAACCGCGGGGATCCATCGGCCAATAAGCCGATGGCTCACTTTCGTGATTGGAGGCCGAAGTGTAAAAGGCTTCGGCCTCCCCGCCTCGTATTGGAACCACACCCGATGCTACGAAATGTGGCTCCCCGTCGTGGGTCCTATACACGGACGACATGCACCCCCGTGCCTGTCGCCCAGGGCCCTAGTTAGGGCGGGAGGTCGCGCTCATGCGCGGCTCTGCGCCGCCCCACTCGACGTCGGCGTATCTGGGGCGCGTCGGGGTCGTCCTCCCGAGCGCGCTCCGCCGCCTCCTTCTGGGACATGACGGTCTCACAGAAGGAGGACAGCGCGTCCCACGCTGCGCGACTGCTGAGCACGGATGCGACAACAGCCGACAGCGCGGAGACGTCCACGCCTCCCAGCGCCGCCTGGAGAACGGCGCGAGGCTCATCGAAGGTGGGACACACGGCCAGGGTGTGCAGCGCGGTGTCATCACTGGCACCGCACTGGTGGCAGGCCGTGGTCCCCTCCCTCCTGGCGACCCGGCACAGGTAATGGCCAAAGGCCCCGTGCCCGGTCAGTATCTGCGTGAGGCGGTAGGTCAATAAACCGTACCGCCTCTCCACCCACGGTTGGAGATGTGGGCGGATCGCTTCCACTGTGACCCGTCCCGCCGACGGTCTCGCGAGCCGAAGCTCCCAATTCCGCATGGTGACGAGACGGGCCTGTCGTCGCCAGAGCTCGCGTTGCCTCGGCATGGGGTCGGTACCCCGGGACCGGAGCTCGGTGCAACGGGTGTAAAGGTCCGTTAGCACCTTCGCGTCCAGATCCCAAGGCGGTGTCCCAGCCAAGACACACGCGGCTTCGTGACCGACGGTCCGGTAGGCCCGGACGATCCTGTTGGCAACAGCACGCTGCGAACCAAGTAGGACCGCCCGGTTATCGGCCGTCAGTCGGTCACTCCAAATGGGTGCGCCGTACAGAGCCATCGATCTAATGACCGAGGCATATAGACGGCGACACCCAACGTCGGGGCCCCCGACATTTGGCAGGAGCCTTCCGAGGGCCGCAGCGGCGGACCGAAGCCTCGGCGCCAACCGCTGAAAATGCTCCCGGAAGCTCAACCGCCCGTCGAGGACCAGGCCGAGATACTTCATTGTACCCGACAGTGGGATCCTCGCGTCCTCCACCGTCAGGCACAAATCCGTATGTCTGCTCCGGGGGCCGTGTAGCAAAAGTGCTTCGGTCTTCCCCAGAGCGACGTCCAATCCAAGCATCCGGATGCGACCTACGACGAGCTGTACGCCGCAGGTAGCACGCCGGATGCACTCCTCCTGGGTGGTCCCTCTCACCAACACCAGGGTGTCGTCTGCATAGCAGACGACCTCCGTCTGACAGAGGAGGGCACCGCGAAGCACCCAATCGTACCCGATGTTCCACAAGAGAGGTCCTAAGACTGACCCCTGTGGAACACCGCGCCCGGTGGGTTGCAGCTGCGGGCCCATCACTCCGGAGTACGCGACATGCCTGTCGCGCAGGTAGTCCGCCACGATGTGCTGGAGGTAGAGGGGCGCCCCGTGATAACGGAGCGCCGCCTCAATGCACTGGTGCGGCAGCGAGTTGAAGGCGTTCGCGATGTCGAGCGACACCGCTAGCGCCATTCCTCCCCGCGCCGCAGCCTCCGTGGCGAACCTCTTGACGTGGCTCAGGGCGTCCAGCGTAGACCGGCCCGCCCTGAAGCCGAACTGGGAGGCCGACAAGTCGGGTCCCGTGCCCGTCAGATGCCGAACGATGCGGGCGGCGATGACGCGCTCAAAGAGCTTGCCCGCCTCGTCCAGCAGAACGATAGGCCGGTAGCCCGAAGGCGAGTCGGCCGGGCGTCCCTCCTTGCGAAGGAGGACGAGCTGCCCCGTCTTCCAGACTTTGGGGAATCTCCCCGCCACTAAACAGGCGTTGAAGAGACCCCGCAGCCGGTCCTTCAGAGGACCCACAGCCAAGGCAATAGCCCGAGCCGGTACCCCGTCAGGTCCAGGAGCAGTCGTCTTCGTTCGGAGGCGTTGGGTACACGCCTCGAACTCTCCTTCGGTTATCTCCTCCAGCTGTTCCCGCGAAAACGCGGTACCCATAGCTGGAGGGATAAAGTCAGTCCGGTGGGATGGGAACAGGGACGAAACGATGTTCCGGAGGAGCTGAGGCTCCATGGACTCCGTAATCGGGGGCGCTGCGACGCGAAGTTTATTCCGCGCCGCCAGGTACGGGCGACCCCACGGATCCCGGTTCAGCTCCTCGTACATCTCCTGCCTTGCTGCGGCCTTCGCCTGCAGAATGGCCAGGCGGAGATTCGATCTGGCCGTGCGGTAGGCCCTGTAAAGAGGGGCCTCCGCGGCCTCGTCCCTGTGCCTAGAGCGATGGCGTGTGTACCGGCGTTGCGCCTCAACACACGCCTCCCTAAGCACTGCGATCTCTGGCGACCACCAGTAGACTGCCCGTCTGTTGGGTCTTCTCCGGACGCGAGGCATCGCTGCGTCGCAGACCGACGTAAGCGTTCTGCGAAACAACTCCGCCTCGTCGTCAATCGAGAGACCCGACGGTGGTGCGCACCAGTCACTGATGATGGCCGCCTCGATCAGCAGTTCCCTGTCAATCCGTTTTATGGCCCATCGTGGAGGGCCTGAGTTCGGGGTCGGCCGAACCCTGGGCCCCCTGGAGGGAGAGACGCTGAACCGAATGTACCTGTGATCAGACAGCGTCTCCATCCCTACCACGACACGCCAGTCGTTTATGCGCCCGGCAATGGCCGGGGAGCAAAACGACAGGTCCACAATGGACCCGCCATTATGCCGGACGCAAGTCTGGGTGCGACCCCGGTTTAGTAGGACAAAGTCCAACCCCAGGGCCCACTCCTCCAGTAATTCCCCGCGCCGGTCTGTTGCCGGTTCCCCCCAAGCCGTGCTCTTGGCATTGAGGTCCCCTAGCAGGATGACCGGGCGAGGTGCCAGCACACGAACAAGGGCCTCCAGCTCGGCCATAAATGACTCAAACTCGGAGAGACCCCTGTTCGGTGAAAAGTACGCGCCCATGACGGCGTACGACCCCCATGTCGCAGCGACATAACCAGAGCCCCTACGGATGGTGTGTAGGGGCTGGGAACTAGAGCCTGTTGCGGCGACGACAGCGACGGACCCGTCAAGGTCCCCCGCCCAGTTGGGCCGGGGGGGGACAAAATAGGGCTCCGCCACCACCGCAACGTCTATCCCCCACTCCGCCAGTGCCTGTAGGAGGAGATCCTGGGCACCGGCGCAGTGGTTGATGTTCCCCTGGAGGAAGAGATGTGGACGGACTTGGTCCATTACGACTCCATCATCTCCTCCGTGCGGGGCGCTACCTGCGCCCTCGCCGCGTCATTTGGGGGCCGTACTGAGGCCCTCTTGTTCCTGGTCGGGGCCGGGGGAGCACATCCCCGGCTGCCCATCTGGTGGTCCGCCTTGCGCCCCCTCTGCACGCAGATGGGGCATTTGGCGGGCTCACCGCAGGATGCCGCCTTGTGGCCGGGCTGTGCACACCTGTAACACAGCCCGCTGCGGTCCGTCTCGCCGGTGCACACGGGCCTAGTGTGTCCGATCTCCAGGCATCGGAAACACTTCATGGGCCGTGCTGCAAGTTGCACCACACGAGCGGAGCTCCAGCCGACCAAGAACTTTTTGGCCCTCGTCGTGACGAGCTTGGGGGCAGCGACCAGCGGGCACTTCACCAGGGCGGTGAACATGCCCCCGGGGCCCAGCCTAAGCTCGCCGACCGTCACCGTGCCAGGAGGACACTGGCCCTTCGCCATGACGGCTGCAGTGAGGTCCTCCTTAGTGACGGAGTCATCCAGGTCTGTCACCCGGAGCTCCGCGCACTTGCAAGGTCTGTGGACCCTCACTGTGCCATCCTCATAGATGGCTTTCAGCCGCTCGGCCATCAGGTCAGCCCCCTCCCGGCTCAGGTTCCTAGGAAGCTCGAGAACTCGAGCTCCCGTCTGGGACCTTTTAATCCTGATGGGATCGACTGTCATGTCGATCCCCAGCTCGGCGACATTGATATGTCGCCGCGCCTTCTCGAGCACCTGCGCGTACGTGAGCCCTTGGCTGGCAGCCTCGGGCTCGATCGTCAAGACAACGGCGGGCGTCTGAGCCGCACGCCGCTGCCTCTGGGCCATCTTCCTTCGTTGTCTGCCGCTCTGCTTCTTGGACGGTGTCTTCCTGGCGGGTCTGGGTTTGGGGGCCTCTGTCCTGACCCTGTTCCTCACCCTTTTCCGCCGGGAGACCTCGGTCCAGCCTCCAGCTTCATCAGTACCCGCACTCTGCTCTGGTGCAGCAGGTTTGGGCGCTGGTCTTGAAGCCGGTTTTGGAGCAGGCTTGGCAGTGGCAGCCTTTGCAGCCGCCCTGGGAGCCGGCTTGGGGGCCGGTCCAGGTCGCTGCTTCGGAGCCGGGCCGGGAGTCGGCTTCGGTGCCGGGCCGGGAGTCGGCCTCGGTGCCGGGCCGGGAGCTGGCCTCGGAGCCGGTCTGGGAGTCAGCTTTGGTGCCGACTTCGGCTTCTCAGCCGCTTTCAGAGGCTGCTTGGGTGCGGGCTTGGCGGGCTGCTTGGCGGCTGGTTTGGGCCCTCTGCCCACAACCTCCGCGCAGCTTCGCCTGTCCGCCGCCAGGGGCGGGCGTAAAACCCGCTCCGGCGGAAGCAGCTCCTTGACCCCGGCCAGCTTGGCGTCCATCATTGTCCCGACCGACAACATGATGGACCGCTGGAACTCGGCCATGTCGAACGCTGCAGGGGCCTGCTCGCGCACCACGAGCATCTGGCCCCTGAGGTCTTCGACCTCTTTGCTCAGCCGAGCATTGTCGGCGAGCAACCTCTCCATGCAGGTGGAGCTCGTCAGGGAGCGAACGCCATCCTGGACAAGCTCCACCGCATCTTTGAGACGCTTGACATAGGTCCCCTTGATATTTTTGGAGGTGCGCGCTACCTCCAATATCGACAGGAGACCTTTGTCGATGCGTTCTTTGACAGAGGAGGGGTCGGTCGGCTGCGAGCCGGAACTAATGAGGTCCCGGACAGCCGCCCGAGCCTCCCTCCTCTGTCTCTCCTCCTCCTCCTTCTCTGCCGACGCACGGGCGTCAGGTGTCTGCGCCGCTTCAGCGGCGAGCGCCCTGTACAGCTCGCGCTGTCGGCTGAGCCCCACGTAACGACCGTGGGTCACACGACCGCGGGACTGCGTCGACGATGCTAATGAGGCATCGCTCTCGCAGCCCGAAGCGGCGCGGCTACCCACGTCGTCCTCTTCCCCGACCGAACCACGTCGTGGACGCTTCCGGCCGAGCTTCCCGGAGACGGAGCTATCTTGGGACCGGCAAGGCGCCGGCACCTCAAACTCCATCTCCATCTCCTCCTCAGGGCGACCGGTGGTCGTCGCCTGAGCGTCCATGGCGAGCCTCTCGAGCACCACTCGAGGCTCTCTCGCCATGCTCTCCTCGTGACTCAGCCTGCTCGCAGACCGAGTCACCCTCCCTTCCCCTCCCAATGACGGCTCGTGGGTTTCCCCACTCGCCGAGGCAGATGTTGGCGCCAGCAAATACATGCGCCTGAACTCCGAAGAGCCACGGGATTCTGGTCGACCTGAGGCCTCCCTACCCGCTTGCTGAGTTTGTTGCTCATCTGTCTGTTCCATGTTTGTTTTTGTTTGATGCCCTAACGACGGAGTACCCCTCCGCCATGCAGCCCCTAGCCGGGCATCGGAAGCGTAGGCTTCAGGGTAATTTTTATAGTGGTTTTCTTCCACGTAGCCCCCTTCCTGTAAGGGAAGGCGGCCCCCGGTCCCGTCCTGAAAAGGACAGGATTACGGGTTGGCCGGCGGTGACCGGAGTCCTGCCCGACGAATCGGGCCCGCCGCCCGCGAATGCGCCCCCAATCTCTCAAAAGAGAGAAAGGAGGGCAAACATACCGGCCGTCGCCGCGATTCGGAATACGTCCGAGGCGCCGACGAGCCACTACCGCTCACCTCAACCGTTCCTCCTCTAACGAGGAGGTAAAGGAGAGAGAGCACCACCCGTTGCCGTTGCCCGGAATATCCAGGACGCCAACGGGTCGCGACCGACAGCGATCGCCCTACCGCCCACCACTGCTACTTGGATAACGTCCAAGACGCCTGTGGGCCGCGATGTTCGACCAGCAAAAGGCACCGATCAAACCCGCACGTCCGCTCCCTCCGCCATCCCCCCCAAAAAGAAGGTCAGGAGGAGGAAGCACTGCGCCCGCTGCCGCTACCCAGAATGAGTCCAGGACGCCAGCGGGCCGCGATGTCCAGCCAGCAAAAACACCGACCAAACTCGCACGTCCGCTCCCTCTACCATCCCCCCCAAAAAGAAGGTCAGGAGGAGGAAGCACTGCGCCCGCTGCCGCTACCCAGAATGAGTCCAGGACGCCAGCGGGCCGCGATGTCCAGCCAGCAAAACCACTGACCGAACTCGCCCAACAGCTCCACTCGACCGTCCCCCGCGCGCATGGGGGCACGGAGAGAGAGCGACCCACTGCCGCTACTCGGAATAAGTCCGAGACGCCAGCAGGTCGAACAACACGCGGTGACCTGGACAGATAGGCCACCGCCGTCCGCCCACCACATGGAGAAGTGGGCAGACCCAACGCCTGCCGCCGCTACTCGGAGTACGTCCGAGACGCCGGCAGGTTGCGACATCCGGCCCGCAGTAAACACAGACCGAACTCGCACGACCGCTCCCTCCGCCATCCCCCCCAAAAAGAAGGTCAGGAGGAGGAAGCACTGCACCCGCTGCCGCTACCCGGAATGAGTCCGAGACGCCAGCCGGTGACCACCACGCGGCGGTCTGGACAGATCAGACCCCGCCGTCCACCCACAAGAGTGTGGGCAGACTCACCGCCCGCCGCCGCTACTCGGAATACGTCCGAGACGCCGGCAGGCCGCGATGTCTAGCCAGCAGTTGACACTGGCCAGACCCGCCGCGGCTGTCACATCCTCAGGCTGAGGAGCGACCCCGCTGCTGGAGCTGTCCGCGCCGGTAAACCGGTACCGCACATATCTGTGCGGCATTCCCTTATCCGCAACCTAGGGACGCGCCCGGTAGGGGTCCAGCAACCCCTCTCCCGCAGGATGCACCACTCCCGCGGGTCCGGGAACCTAACCTAACCTAACCTAACCTAACCTAACCTTTTTTTTTTTTTTTTTTTGATAAGGCGGGGGAATCCTCATGGACACCCACCCACTCGGGGGAGCGGATGGGTAGTGTCAGACTCTTACTGACTAAACCTGAACCGCCGTGCACCGTCATCCGCGTTTAGTGTTGGCGCGTGGTAATGCGTTGCAATTCGTCACGCGCCAACCGCGGGGATCCATCGGCCAATAAGCCGATGGCTCACTTTCGTGATTGGAGGCCGAAGTGTAAAAGGCTTCGGCCTCCCCGCCTCGTATTGGAACCACACCCGATGCTACGAAATGTGGCTCCCCGTCGTGGGTCCTATACACGGACGACATGCACCCCCGTGCCTGTCGCCCAGGGCCCTAGTTAGGGCGGGAGGTCGCGCTCATGCGCGGCTCTGCGCCGCCCCACTCGACGTCGGCGTATCTGGGGCGCGTCGGGGTCGTCCTCCCGAGCGCGCTCCGCCGCCTCCTTCTGGGACATGACGGTCTCACAGAAGGAGGACAGCGCGTCCCACGCTGCGCGACTGCTGAGCACGGATGCGACAACAGCCGACAGCGCGGAGACGTCCACGCCTCCCAGCGCCGCCTGGAGAACGGCGCGAGGCTCATCGAAGGTGGGACACACGGCCAGGGTGTGCAGCGCGGTGTCATCACTGGCACCGCACTGGTGGCAGGCCGTGGTCCCCTCCCTCCTGGCGACCCGGCACAGGTAATGGCCAAAGGCCCCGTGCCCGGTCAGTACCTGCGTGAGGCGGTAGGTCAATAAACCATACCGCCTCTCCACCCACGGTTGGAGATGTGGGCGGATCGCCTCGATAGTAACCCGTCCCGCCGACGGTCTCGCGAGCCGAAGCTCCCAATTCCGCATGGTGACGAGACGGGCCTGTCGTCGCCAGAGCTCGCGTTGCCTCGGCATGGGGTCGGTACCCCGGGACCGGAGCTCGGTGCAACGGGTGTAAAGGTCCGTTAGCACCTTCGCGTCCAGATCCCAAGGCGGTGTCCCAGCCAAGACACACGCGGCTTCGTGACCGACGGTCCGGTAGGCCCGGACGATCCTGTTGGCAACAGCACGCTGCGAACCAAGTAGGACCGCCCGGTTATCGGCCGTCAGTCGGTCACTCCATATGGGTGCGCCGTACAGAGCCATCGATCGAATGACCGAGGCATACAGACGGCGACACCCAACGTCGGGGCCCCCGACATTTGGCAGGAGCCTTCCAAGGGCCGCAGCGGCGGACCGAAGCCTCGGCGCCAACCGCTGAAAATGCTCCCGGAAGCTCAACCGCCCATCGAGGACCAGGCCGAGATACTTCATTGTACCCGACAGTGGGATCCTCGCGTCCTCCACCGTCAGGCACAAATCCGTATGTCTGCTCCGGGGGCCATGAAGCAAAAGTGCTTCGGTCTTCCCCAGAGCGACGTCCAATCCTAGCATCCGGATGCGACCTACGACGAGCTGTACGCCGCAGGTAGCACGCCGGATGCACTCCTCCTGGGTGGTCCCTCTGACCAACACCAGGGTGTCGTCTGCATAGCAGACGACCTCCGTCTGACAGAGGAGGGCACCGCGAAGCACCCAATCGTACCCGATGTTCCACAAGAGAGGTCCTAGGACTGACCCCTGCGGAACACCGCGCCCGGTGGGTTGCAGCTGCGGGCCCATCACTCCGGAGTACGCGACATGCCTGTCGCGCAGGTAGTCCGCCACGATGTGCTGGAGGTAGAGGGGCGCCCCGTGGTAACGAAGCGCCGACTCTATGCACTGGTGCGGCAGCGAGTTGAAGGCGTTCGCGATGTCGAGCGACACCGCTAGCGCCATTCCTCCCCGCGCCGCAGCCTCCGTGGCGAACCTCTTGACGTGGCTCAGGGCGTCCAGCGTAGACCGGCCCGCCCTGAAGCCGAACTGGGAGGCCGACAAGTCGGGTCCCGTGCCCGTCAGATGCCGAACGATGCGGGCGGCGATAACGCGCTCAAAGAGCTTGCCCGCCTCGTCCAGCAGAACGATAGGCCGGTAGCCCGAAGGCGAGTCGGCCGGGCGTCCCTCCTTGCGAAGGAGGACGAGCTGCCCCGTCTTCCAGACTTTGGGGAATCTCCCCGCCACTAAACAGGCGTTGAAGAGACCCCGCAGCCGGTCCTTCAGGGGACCCACAGCCAAGGCAATAGCCCGAGCCGGTACCCCGTCAGGTCCAGGAGCAGTAACCTAACCTAACCTAACCTAACCTAACCTAACCTAACCTAACCTAACCTAACCTAACCTAACCTAACCTAACCTAACCTAACCTAACCTAACCTAACCTAACCTAACATAACATTAAAAAAATGTCCGAAAAAGTTGCAAAAAAAATGTCCGAAAAAAGTTAGGTTCAAATCTAACCTAACATAACATAAAAAAAAATGTCCGAAAAAAGTTAGGTTCAAACCTAACTTAACATAACAGTAAAAAAAATGTCCGAAAAAAGTTACAAAAAAAATGTCCGAAAAAAGTTACAAAAAAAATGTCCGAAAAAAGTTAGGTTTGGTTCAAACCTAACCTAACATAACATTAAAAAAAATGTCCGAAAAACGTTACAAAAAAATGTCCGAAAAAAGTTAGGTTAGGTTCAAACCTAAACTAAACCACATTAAAAAAAATGTCCGAAAAAGTTGCAAAAAAAATGTCCGAAAAAAGTTAGGTTAGGTTCAAACCTAACCTAACATAACATTAAAAAAAATGTCCGAAAAAAGTTACAAAAAAATGTCCGAAAAAAGTTAGGTTCAAACCTAACTTAACATAACATAAAAAAAAATGTCCGAAAAAAGTTAGGTTCAAACCTAACTCAACATAACAAAAAAAAATGTCCGAAAAAAATTACAAAAAAAATGTCCGCATAAAGTAACAAAAAAAATGTCCGAAAAAAGTTAGGTTAGGTTCAAATCTAACCTAACATAACATTAAATAAAATGTCCGAAAAAAGTTAGGTTCAAACCTAACTTAACATAACAGTAAAAAAAATGTCCGAAAAAAGTTACAAAAAAAATGTCCGAAAAAAGTTACAAAAAAAATGTCCGAAAAAAGTTAGGTTAGGTTCAAACCTAACCTAAACCACATTAAAAAAAAATCCGAAAAAGTTGCAAAAAAAATGTCCGAAAAAAGTTAGGTTCAAACCTAACTTAACATAACATAAAAAAAAATGTCCGAAAAAAGTTAGGTTCAAACCTAACTCAACATAACATAAAAAAAAATGTCCGAAAAAAATTACAAAAAAAATGTCCGCAAAAAATTACAAAAAAAATGTCCGCAAAAAGTAACAAAAAAAATGTCCGAAAAAAGTTAGGTTAGGTTCAAATCTAACCTAACATAACATTAAAAAAAATGTCCGAAAAAAGTTAGGTTCAAATCTAACCTAACATAACATTAAAAAAAATGTCCGTAAAAAGTTAGGTTCAAATCTAACCTAACATAACATTAAAAAAAATGTCCGAAAAAAGTTAGGTTCAAACCTAACTCAACATAACATAAAAAAAA
This sequence comes from Autographa pulchrina, assembly GCA_905475315.1. NCBI lineage: Eukaryota > Metazoa > Arthropoda > Insecta > Lepidoptera > Noctuidae > Autographa > Autographa pulchrina. Next base: position 7,643,119 of record FR997789.1, on the reverse strand, counting down.
TGTCCGAAAAAAATTACAAAAAAAATGTCCGCAAAAAGTAACAAAAAAAATGTCCGAAAAAAGTTAGGTTAGGTTCAAATCTAACCTAACATAACATTAAAAAAAATGTCCGAAAAAAATTACAAAAAAAATGTCCGCAAAAAGTAACAAAAAAAATGTCCGAAAAAAGTTAGGTTAGGTTCAAATCTAACCTAACATAACATTAAAAAAAATGTCCGAAAAAAGTTAGGTTCAAACCTAACTTAACATAACAGTAAAAAAAATGTCCGAAAAAAGTTACAAAAAAAATGTCCGAAAAAAGTAACAAAAAAAATGTCCGAAAAAAGTTAGGTTAGGTTCAAACCTAACCTAACATAACATTAAAAAAAATGTCCGAAAAACGTTACAAAAAAATGTCCGAAAAAAGTTAGGTTAGGTTCAAACCTAACCTAAACCACATTAAAAAAAATGTCCGAAAAAGTTGCAAAAAAAATGTCCGAAAAAAGTTAGGTTCAAACCTAACTCAACATAACATAAAAAAAAATGTCCGAAAAAAATTACAAAAAAAATGTCCGCATAAAGTAACAAAAAAAATGTCCGAAAAAAGTTAGGTTAGGTTCAAATCTAACCTAACATAACATTAAATAAAATGTCCGAAAAAAGTTAGGTTCAAACCTAACTTAACATAACAGTAAAAAAAATGTCCGAAAAAAGTTACAAAAAAAATGTCCGAAAAAAGTTACAAAAAAAATGTCCGAAAAAAGTTAGGTTTGGTTCAAACCTAACCTAACCTAACATAACATTAAAAAAAATGTCCGAAAAACGTTACAAAAAAATGTCCGAAAAAAGTTAGGTTAGGTTCAAACCTAACCTAAACCACATTAAAAAAAAATCCGAAAAAGTTGCAAAAAAAATGTCCGAAAAAAGTTAGGTTCAAACCTAACTTAACATAACATAAAAAAAAATGTCCGAAAAAAGTTAGGTTCAAACCTAACTCAACATAACATAAAAAAAAATGTCCGAAAAAAATTACAAAAAAAATGTCCGCAAAAAGTAACAAAAAAAATGTCCGAAAAAAGTTAGGTTAGGTTCAAACCTAACCTAACATAACATTAAAAAAAATGTCCGAAAAAAGTTAGGTTCAAACCTAACTTAACATAACAGTAAAAAAAATGTCCGAAAAAAGTTACAAAAAAAATGTCCGAAAAAAGTTACAAAAAAAATGTCCGAAAAAAGTTAGGTTTGGTTCAAACCTAACCTAACATAACATTAAAAAAAATGTCCGAAAAACGTTACAAAAAAATGTCCGAAAAAAGTTAGGTTAGGTTCAAACCTAACCTAAACCACATTAAAAAAAATGTCCGAAAAAGTTGCAAAAAAAATGTCCGAAAAAAGTTAGGTTCAAACCTAACTCAACATAACATAAAAAAAAATGTCCGAAAAAAATTACAAAAAAAATGTCCGCATAAAGTAACAAAAAAAATGTCCGAAAAAAGTTAGGTTAGGTTCAAATCTAACCTAACATAACATTAAATAAAATGTCCGAAAAAAGTTAGGTTCAAACCTAACTTAACATAACAGTATAAAAAATGTCCGAAAAAAGTTACAAAAAAAATGTCCGAAAAAAGTTACAAAAAAAATGTCCGAAAAAAGTTAGGTTTGGTTCAAACCTAACCTAACCTAACATAACATTAAAAAAAATGTCCGAAAAACGTTACAAAAAAATGTCCGAAAAAAGTTAGGTTAGGTTCAAACCTAACCTAAACCACATTAAAAAAAAATCCGAAAAAGTTGCAAAAAAAATGTCCGAAAAAAGTTAGGTTCAAACCTAACTTAACATAACATAAAAAAAAATGTCCGAAAAAAGTTAGGTTCAAACCTAACTCAACATAACATAAAAAAAAATGTCCGAAAAAAATTACAAAAAAAATGTCCGCAAAAAGTAACAAAAAAAATGTCCGAAAAAAGTTAGGTTAGGTTCAAACCTAACCTAACATAACATTAAAAAAAATGTCCGAAAAAAGTTAGGTTCAAACCTAACTTAACATAACATAAAAAAAAATGTCCGAAAAAAATTACAAAAAAAATGTCCGCAAAAAGTAACAAAAAAAATGTTCGAAAAAAGTTAGGTTAGGTTCAAATCTAACCTTACATAACATTAACAAAAATGTCCGAAAAAAGTTACAAAAAAAATGTCCGAAAAAAGTTAGGTTTGGTTCAAACCTAACCTAACATAACATTAAAAAAATGTCCGAAAAAGTTGCAAAAAAAATGTCCGAAAAAAGTTAGGTTCAAACCTAACTTAACATAACATAAAAAAAAATGTCCGAAAAAAATTACAAAAAAAATGTCCGCAAAAAGTAACAAAAAAATTTCCGAAAAAAGTTAGGTTAGGTTCAAATCTTACCTAACATAACATTAAAAAAAATGTCCGAAAAAAGTTAGGTTCAAATCTAACCTAACATAACATTAAAAAAAATGTCCGAAAAAAGTTAGGTTCAAACCTAACTTAAAATAACATAAAAAAAAATGTCCGAAAAAAGTTAGGTTAGGTTCAAATCTAACCTAACATAACATTAAAAAAAATGTCCGAAAAAAGTTAGGTTCAAACCTAACTTAACATAACAGTAAAAAAAAAGTCCGAAAAAAGTTACAAAAAAAATGTCCGAAAAAAGTTACAAAAAAAATGTCCGAAAAAAGTTAGGTTTGGTTCAAACCTAACCTAACATAACATTAAAAAAAATGTCCGAAAAACGTTACAAAAAAATGTCCGAAAAAAGTTAGGTTAGGTTCAAACCTAACCTAAACCACATTAAAAAAAATGTCCGAAAAAGTTGCAAAAAAAATGTCCGAAAAAAGTTAGGTTCAAACCTAACTTAACATAACATAAAAAAAAATGTCCGAAAAAAGTTAGGTTCAAACCTAACTCAACATAACATAAAAAAAAATGTCCGAAAAAAATTACAAAAAAAATGTCCGCAAAAAGTAACAAAAAAATTTCCGAAAAAAGTTAGGTTAGGTTCAAACCTAACCTAAACCACATTAAAAAAAAATCCGAAAAAGTTGCAAAAAAAATGTCCGAAAAAAGTTAGGTTCAAACCTAACCTAACATAACATTAAAAAAAATGTCCGTAAAAAGTTAGGTTCAAATCTAACCTAACATAACATTAAAAAAAATGTCCGAAAAAAGTTAGGTTCAAACCTAACTCAACATAACATAAAAAAAATGTCCGAAAAAAATTACAAAAAAAATGTCCGCAAAAAGTAACAAAAAAAATGTCCGAAAAAAGTTAGGTTAGGTTCAAATCTAACCTAACATAACATTAAAAAAAATGTCCGAAAAAAATTACAAAAAAAATGTCCGCAAAAAGTAACAAAAAAAATGTCCGAAAAAAGTTAGGTTAGGTTCAAATCTAACCTAACATAACATTAAAAAAAATGTCCGAAAAAAGTTAGGTTCAAACCTAACTTAACATAACAGTAAAAAAAATGTCCGAAAAAAGTTACAAAAAAAATGTCCGAAAAAAATTACAAAAAAAATGTCCGAAAAAAGTTAGGTTTGGTTCAAACCTAACCTAACATAACATTAAAAAAAATGTCCGAAAAACGTTACAAAAAAATGTCCGAAAAAAGTTAGGTTAGGTTCAAACCTAACCTAAACCACATTAAAAAAAATGTCCGAAAAAGTTGCAAAAAAAATGTCCGAAAAAAGTTAGGTTCAAACCTAACTCAACATAACATAAAAAAAAATGTCCGAAAAAAATTACAAAAAAAATGTCCGCAAAAAGTAACAAAAAAAATGTCCGAAAAAAGTTAGGTTAGGTTCAAATCTAACCTAACATAACATTAAATAAAATGTCCGAAAAAAGTTAGGTTCAAACCTAACTTAACATAACAGTAAAAAAAATGTCCGAAAAAAGTTACAAAAAAAATGTCCGAAAAAAGTTACAAAAAAAATGTCCGAAAAAAGTTAGGTTTGGTTCAAACCTAACCTAACCTAACATAACATTAAAAAAAATGTCCGAAAAACGTTACAAAAAAATGTCCGAAAAAAGTTAGGTTAGGTTCAAACCTAACCTAAACCACATTAAAAAAAAATCCGAAAAAGTTGCAAAAAAAATGTCCGAAAAAAGTTAGGTTCAAACCTAACTTAACATAACATAAAAAAAAATGTCCGAAAAAAGTTAGGTTCAAACCTAACTCAACATAACAAAAAAAAATGTCCGAAAAAAATTACAAAAAAAATGTCCGCATAAAGTAACAAAAAAAATGTCCGAAAAAAGTTAGGTTAGGTTCAAATCTAACCTAACATAACATTAAATAAAATGTCCGAAAAAAGTTAGGTTCAAACCTAACTTAACATAACAGTAAAAAAAATGTCCGAAAAAAGTTACAAAAAAAATGTCCGAAAAAAGTTACAAAAAAAATGTCCGAAAAAAGTTAGGTTAGGTTCAAACCTAACCTAAACCACATTAAAAAAAAATCCGAAAAAGTTGCAAAAAAAATGTCCGAAAAAAGTTAGGTTCAAACCTAACTTAACATAACATAAAAAAAAATGTCCGAAAAAAGTTAGGTTCAAACCTAACTCAACATAACATAAAAAAAAATGTCCGAAAAAAATTACAAAAAAAATGTCCGCAAAAAATTACAAAAAAAATGTCCGCAAAAAGTAACAAAAAAAATGTCCGAAAAAAGTTAGGTTAGGTTCAAATCTAACCTAACATAACATTAAAAAAAATGTCCGAAAAAAGTTAGGTTCAAATCTAACCTAACATAACATTAAAAAAAATGTCCGTAAAAAGTTAGGTTCAAATCTAACCTAACATAACATTAAAAAAAATGTCCGAAAAAAGTTAGGTTCAAACCTAACTCAACATAACATAAAAAAAATGTCCGAAAAAAATTACAAAAAAAATGTCCGCAAAAAGTAACAAAAAAAATGTCCGAAAAAAGTTAGGTTAGGTTCAAATCTAACCTAACATAACATTAAAAAAAATGTCCGAAAAAAATTACAAAAAAAATGTCCGCAAAAAGTAACAAAAAAAATGTCCGAAAAAAGTTAGGTTAGGTTCAAATCTAACCTAACATAACATTAAAAAAAATGTCCGAAAAAAGTTAGGTTCAAACCTAACTTAACATAACAGTAAAAAAAATGTCCGAAAAAAGTTACAAAAAAAATGTCCGAAAAAAGTAACAAAAAAAATGTCCGAAAAAAGTTAGGTTAGGTTCAAACATAACCTAACATAACATTAAAAAAAATGTCCGAAAAACGTTACAAAAAAATGTCCGAAAAAAGTTAGGTTAGGTTCAAACCTAACCTAAACCACATTAAAAAAAATGTCCGAAAAAGTTGCAAAAAAAATGTCCGAAAAAAGTTAGGTTCAAACCTAACTCAACATAACATAAAAAAAAATGTCCGAAAAAAATTACAAAAAAAATGTCCGCATAAAGTAACAAAAAAAATGTCCGAAAAAAGTTAGGTTAGGTTCAAATCTAACCTAACATAACATTAAATAAAATGTCCGAAAAAAGTTAGGTTCAAACCTAACTTAACATAACAGTAAAAAAAATGTCCGAAAAAAGTTACAAAAAAAATGTCCGAAAAAAGTTACAAAAAAAATGTCCGAAAAAAGTTAGGTTTGGTTCAAACCTAACCTAACCTAACATAACATTAAAAAAAATGTCCGAAAAACGTTACAAAAAAATGTCCGAAAAAAGTTAGGTTAGGTTCAAACCTAACCTAAACCACATTAAAAAAAAATCCGAAAAAGTTGCAAAAAAAATGTCCGAAAAAAGTTAGGTTCAAACCTAACTTAACATAACATAAAAAAAAATGTCCGAAAAAAGTTAGGTTCAAACCTAACTCAACATAACATAAAAAAAAATGTCCGAAAAAAATTACAAAAAAAATGTCCGCAAAAAGTAACAAAAAAAATGTCCGAAAAAAGTTAGGTTAGGTTCAAACCTAACCTAACATAACATTAAAAAAAATGTCCGAAAAAAGTTAGGTTCAAACCTAACTTAACATAACAGTAAAAAAAATGTCCGAAAAAAGTTACAAAAAAAATGTCCGAAAAAAGTTACAAAAAAAATGTCCGAAAAAAGTTAGGTTTGGTTCAAACCTAACCTAACATAACATTAAAAAAAATGTCCGAAAAACGTTACAAAAAAATGTCCGAAAAAAGTTAGGTTAGGTTCAAACCTAACCTAAACCACATTAAAAAAAATGTCCGAAAAAGTTGCAAAAAAAATGTCCGAAAAAAGTTAGGTTCAAACCTAACTCAACATAACATAAAAAAAAATGTCCGAAAAAAATTACAAAAAAAATGTCCGCATAAAGTAACAAAAAAAATGTCCGAAAAAAGTTAGGTTAGGTTCAAATCTAACCTAACATAACATTAAATAAAATGTCCGAAAAAAGTTAGGTTCAAACCTAACTTAACATAACAGTAAAAAAAATGTCCGAAAAAAGTTACAAAAAAAATGTCCGAAAAAAGTTACAAAAAAAATGTCCGAAAAAAGTTAGGTTTGGTTCAAACCTAACCTAACCTAACATAACATTAAAAAAAATGTCCGAAAAACGTTACAAAAAAATGTCCGAAAAAAGTTAGGTTAGGTTCAAACCTAACCTAAACCACATTAAAAAAAAATCCGAAAAAGTTGCAAAAAAAATGTCCGAAAAAAGTTAGGTTCAAACCTAACTTAACATAACATAAAAAAAAATGTCCGAAAAAAGTTAGGTTCAAACCTAACTCAACATAACATAAAAAAAAATGTCCGAAAAAAATTACAAAAAAAATGTCCGCAAAAAGTAACAAAAAAAATGTCCGAAAAAAGTTAGGTTAGGTTCAAACCTAACCTAACATAACATTAAAAAAAATGTCCGAAAAAAGTTAGGTTCAAACCTAACTTAACATAACATAAAAAAAAATGTCCGAAAAAAATTACAAAAAAAATGTCCGCAAAAAGTAACAAAAAAAATGTTCGAAAAAAGTTAGGTTAGGTTCAAATCTAACCTTACATAACATTAACAAAAATGTCCGAAAAAAGTTACAAAAAAAATGTCCGAAAAAAGTTAGGTTTGGTTCAAACCTAACCTAACATAACATTAAAAAAATGTCCGAAAAAGTTGCAAAAAAAATGTCCGAAAAAAGTTAGGTTCAAACCTAACTTAACATAACATAAAAAAAAATGTCCGAAAAAAATTACAAAAAAAATGTCCGCAAAAAGTAACAAAAAAATTTCCGAAAAAAGTTAGGTTAGGTTCAAATCTTACCTAACATAACATTAAAAAAAATGTCCGAAAAAAGTTAGGTTCAAATCTAACCTAACATAACATTAAAAAAAATGTCCGAAAAAAGTTAGGTTCAAACCTAACTTAAAATAACATAAAAAAAAATGTCCGAAAAAAGTTAGGTTAGGTTCAAATCTAACCTAACATAACATTAAAAAAAATGTCCGAAAAAAGTTAGGTTCAAACCTAACTTAACATAACAGTAAAAAAAATGTCCGAAAAAAGTTACAAAAAAAATGTCCGAAAAAAGTTACAAAAAAAATGTCCGAAAAAAGTTAGGTTTGGTTCAAACCTAACCTAACATAACATTAAAAAAAATGTCCGAAAAACGTTACAAAAAAATGTCCGAAAAAAGTTAGGTTAGGTTCAAACCTAACCTAAACCACATTAAAAAAAATGTCCGAAAAAGTTGCAAAAAAAATGTCCGAAAAAAGTTAGGTTCAAACCTAACTTAACATAACATAAAAAAAAATGTCCGAAAAAAGTTAGGTTCAAACCTAACTCAACATAACATAAAAAAAAATGTCCGAAAAAAATTACAAAAAAAATGTCCGCATAAAGTAACAAAAAAAATGTCCGAAAAAAGTTAGGTTAGGTTCAAATCTAACCTAACATAACATTAAATAAAATGTCCGAAAAAAGTTAGGTTCAAACCTAACTTAACATAACAGTATAAAAAATGTCCGAAAAAAGTTACAAAAAAAATGTCCGAAAAAAGTTAGGTTAGGTTCAAACCTAACCTAAACCACATTAAAAAAAATGTCCGAAAAAGTTGCAAAAAAAATGTCCGAAAAAAGTTAGGTTCAAACCTAACTTAACATAACATAAAAAAAAATGTCCGAAAAAAGTTAGGTTCAAACCTAACTCAACATAACATAAAAAAAAATGTCCGAAAAAAATTACAAAAAAAATGTCCGCAAAAAGTAACAAAAAAAATGTCCGAAAAAAGTTAGGTTAGGTTCAAATCTAACCTAACATAACATTAAAAAAAATGTCCGAAAAAAGTTAGGTTCAAATCTAACCTAACATAACATTAAAAAAAATGTCCGTAAAAAGTTAGGTTCAAATCTAACCTAACATAACATTAAAAAAAATGTCCGAAAAAAGTTAGGTTCAAACCTAACTCAACATAACATAAAAAAAATGTCCGAAAAAAATTACAAAAAAAATGTCCGCATAAAGTAACAAAAAAAATGTCCGAAGAAAGTTAGGTTAGGTTCAAATCTAACCTAACATAACATTAAAAAAAATGTCCGAAAAAAGTTAGGTTCAAACCTAACTTAACATAACATTAAAAAAAATGTCCGAAAAACGTTACAAAAAAAATGTCCGAAAAAAGTTAGGTTTGGTTCAAACCTAACCTAACATAACATTAAAAAAAATGTCCGAAAAACGTTACAAAAAAATGTCCGAAAAAAGTTAGGTTAGGTTCAAACCTAACCTAAACCACATTAAAAAAAATGTCCGAAAAAGTTGCAAAAAAAATGTCCGAAAAAAGTTAGGTTCAAACCTAACTCAACATAACATAAAAAAAAATGTCCGAAAAAAATTACAAAAAAAATGTCCGCATAAAGTAACAAAAAAAATGTCCGAAAAAAGTTAGGTTAGGTTCAAATCTAACCTAACATAACATTAAATAAAATGTCCGAAAAAAGTTAGGTTCAAACCTAACTTAACATAACAGTAAAAAAAATGTCCGAAAAAAGTTACAAAAAAAATGTCCGAAAAAAGTTACAAAAAAAATGTCCGAAAAAAGTTAGGTTTGGTTCAAACCTAACCTAACCTAACATAACATTAAAAAAAATGTCCGAAAAACGTTACAAAAAAATGTCCGAAAAAAGTTAGGTTAGGTTCAAACCTAACCTAAACCACATTAAAAAAAAATCCGAAAAAGTTGCAAAAAAAATGTCCGAAAAAAGTTAGGTTCAAACCTAACTTAACATAACATAAAAAAAAATGTCCGAAAAAAGTTAGGTTCAAACCTAACTCAACATAACATAAAAAAAAATGTCCGAAAAAAATTACAAAAAAATGTCCGCAAAAAGTAACAAAAAAAATGTCCGAAAAAAGTTAGGTTAGGTTCAAACCTAACCTAACATAACATTAAAAAAAATGTCCGAAAAAAGTTAGGTTCAAACCTAACTTAACATAACATAAAAAAAAATGTCCGAAAAAAATTACAAAAAAAATGTCCGCAAAAAGTAACAAAAAAAATGTTCGAAAAAAGTTAGGTTAGGTTCAAATCTAACCTTACATAACATTAACAAAAATGTCCGAAAAAAGTTACAAAAAAAATGTCCGAAAAAAGTTAGGTTTGGTTCAAACCTAACCTAACATAACATTAAAAAAATGTCCGAAAAAGTTGCAAAAAAAATGTCCGAAAAAAGTTAGGTTCAAACCTAACTTAACATAACATAAAAAAAAATGTCCGAAAAAAATTACAAAAAAAATGTCCGCAAAAAGTAACAAAAAAATTTCCGAAAAAAGTTAGGTTAGGTTCAAATCTTACCTAACATAACATTAAAAAAAATGTCCGAAAAAAGTTAGGTTCAAATCTAACCTAACATAACATTAAAAAAAATGTCCGAAAAAAGTTAGGTTCAAACCTAACTTAAAATAACATAAAAAAAAATGTCCGAAAAAAGTTAGGTTAGGATCAAATCTAACCTAACATAACATTAAAAAAAATGTCCGAAAAAAGTTAGGTTCAAACCTAACTTAACATAACAGTAAAAAAAATGTCCGAAAAAAGTTACAAAAAAAATGTCCGAAAAAAGTTACAAAAAAAATGTCCGAAAAAAGTTAGGTTTGGTTCAAACCTAACCTAACATAACATTAAAAAAAATGTCCGAAAAACGTTACAAAAAAATGTCCGAAAAAAGTTAGGTTAGGTTCAAACCTAACCTAAACCACATTAAAAAAAATGTCCGAAAAAGTTGCAAAAAAAATGTCCGAAAAAAGTTAGGTTCAAACCTAACTTAACATAACATAAAAAAAAATGTCCGAAAAAAGTTAGGTTCAAACCTAACTCAACATAACATAAAAAAAAATGTCCGAAAAAAATTACAAAAAAAATGTCCGCATAAAGTAACAAAAAAAATGTCCGAAAAAAGTTAGGTTAGGTTCAAATCTAACCTAACATAACATTAAATAAAATGTCCGAAAAAAGTTAGGTTCAAACCTAACTTAACATAACAGTAAAAAAAATGTCCGAAAAAAGTTACAAAAAAAATGTCCGAAAAAAGTTACAAAAAAAATGTCCGAAAAAAGTTAGGTTTGGTTCAAACCTAACCTAACCTAACATAACATTAAAAAAAATGTCCGAAAAACGTTACAAAAAAATGTCCGAAAAAAGTTAGGTTAGGTTCAAACCTAACCTAAACCACATTAAAAAAAAATCCGAAAAAGTTGCAAAAAAAATGTCCGAAAAAAGTTAGGTTCAAACCTAACTTAACATAACATAAAAAAAAATGTCCGAAAAAAGTTAGGTTCAAACCTAACTCAACATAACATAAAAAAAAATGTCCGAAAAAAATTACAAAAAAAATGTCCGCAAAAAGTAACAAAAAAAATGTCCGAAAAAAGTTAGGTTAGGTTCAAACCTAACCTAACATAACATTAAAAAAAATGTCCGAAAAAAGTTAGGTTCAAACCTAACTTAACATAACATAAAAAAAAATGTCCGAAAAAAATTACAAAAAAAATGTCCGCAAAAAGTAACAAAAAAAATGTTCGAAAAAAGTTAGGTTAGGTTCAAATCTAACCTTACATAACATTAACAAAAATGTCCGAAAAAAGTTACAAAAAAAATGTCCGAAAAAAGTTAGGTTTGGTTCAAACCTAACCTAACATAACATTAAAAAAATGTCCGAAAAAGTTGCAAAAAAAATGTCCGAAAAAAGTTAGGTTCAAACCTAACTTAACATAACATAAAAAAAAATGTCCGAAAAAAATTACAAAAAAAATGTCCGCAAAAAGTAACAAAAAAATTTCCGAAAAAAGTTAGGTTAGGTTCAAATCTTACCTAACATAACATTAAAAAAAATGTCCGAAAAAAGTTAGGTTCAAATCTAACCTAACATAACATTAAAAAAAATGTCCGAAAAAAGTTAGGTTCAAACCTAACTTAAAATAACATAAAAAAAAATGTCCGAAAAAAGTTAGGTTAGGTTCAAATCTAACCTAACATAACATTAAAAAAAATGTCCGAAAAAAGTTAGGTTCAAACCTAACTTAACATAACAGTAAAAAAAATGTCCGAAAAAAGTTACAAAAAAAATGTCCGAAAAAAGTTACAAAAAAAATGTCCGAAAAAAGTTAGGTTTGGTTCAAACCTAACCTAACATAACATTAAAAAAAATGTCCGAAAAACGTTACAAAAAAATGTCCGAAAAAAGTTAGGTTAGGTTCAAACCTAACCTAAACCACATTAAAAAAAATGTCCGAAAAAGTTGCAAAAAAAATGTCCGAAAAAAGTTAGGTTCAAACCTAACTTAACATAACATAAAAAAAAATGTCCGAAAAAAGTTAGGTTCAAACCTAACTCAACATAACATAAAAAAAAATGTCCGAAAAAAATTACAAAAAAAATGTCCGCATAAAGTAACAAAAAAAATGTCCGAAAAAAGTTAGGTTAGGTTCAAATCTAACCTAACATAACATTAAATAAAATGTCCGAAAAAAGTTAGGTTCAAACCTAACTTAACATAACAGTATAAAAAATGTCCGAAAAAAGTTACAAAAAAAATGTCCGAAAAAAGTTACAAAAAAATGTCCGAAAAAAGTTAGGTTAGGTTCAAACCTAACCTAAACCACATTAAAAAAAATGTCCGAAAAAGTTGCAAAAAAAATGTCCGAAAAAAGTTAGGTTCAAACCTAACTTAACATAACATAAAAAAAAATGTCCGAAAAAAGTTAGGTTCAAACCTAACTCAACATAACATAAAAAAAAAAGTCCGAAAAAAATTACAAAAAAAATGTCCGCAAAAAGTAACAAAAAAAATGTCCGAAAAAAGTTAGGTTAGGTTCAAATCTAACCTAACATAACATTAAAAAAAATGTCCGAAAAAAGTTAGGTTCAAACCTAACCTAACATAACATTAAAAAAAATGTCCGTAAAAAGTTAGGTTCAAATCTAACCTAACATAACATTAAAAAAAATGTCCGAAAAAAGTTAGGTTCAAACCTAACTCAACATAACATAAAAAAAATGTCCGAAAAAAATTACAAAAAAAATGTCCGCAAAAAGTAACAAAAAAAATGTCCGAAGAAAGTTAGGTTAGGTTCAAATCTAACCTAACATAACATTAAAAAAAATGTCCGAAAAAAGTTAGGTTCAAACCTAACTTAACATAACATTAAAAAAAATGTCCGAAAAACGTTACAAAAAAAATGTCCGAAAAAAGTTAGGTTTGGTTCAAACCTAACCTAACATAACATAAAAAAAAATGTCCGAAAAACGTTACAAAAAAATGTCCGAAAAAAGTTAGGTTAGGTTCAAACCTAACCTAAACCACATTAAAAAAAATGTCCGAAAAAGTTGCAAAAAAAATGTCCGAAAAAAGTTAGGTTCAAACCTAACTCAACATAACATAAAAAAAAATGTCCGAAAAAAATTACAAAAAAAATGTCCGCAAAAAGTAACAAAAAAAATGTCCGAAAAAAGTTAGGTTAGGTTCAAATCTAACCTAACATAACATTAAATAAAATGTCCGAAAAAAGTTAGGTTCAAACCTAACTTAACATAACAGTAAAAAAAATGTCCGAAAAAAGTTACAAAAAAAATGTCCGAAAAAAGTTACAAAAAAAATGTCCGAAAAAAGTTAGGTTCAAACCTAACTTAACATAACATAAAAAAAAATGTCCGAAAAAAGTTAGGTTCAAACCTAACTCAACATAACATAAAAAAAAATGTCCGAAAAAAATTACAAAAAAAATGTCCGCAAAAAGTAACAAAAAAAATGTCCGAAAAAAGTTAGGTTAGGTTCAAACCTAACCTAACATAACATTAAAAAAAATGTCCGAAAAAAGTTAGGTTCAAACCTAACTTAACATAACATAAAAAAAAATGTCCGAAAAAAATTACAAAAAAAATGTCCGCAAAAAGTAACAAAAAAAATGTTCGAAAAAAGTTAGGTTAGGTTCAAATCTAACCTTAAATAACATTAAAAAAAATGTCCGAAAAAAGTTACAAAAAAAATGTCCGAAAAAAGTTAGGTTTGGTTCAAACCTAACCTAACATAACATTAAAAAAATGTCCGAAAAAGTTGCAAAAAAAATGTCCGAAAAAAGTTAGGTTCAAACCTAACTTAACATAACATAAAAAAAAATGTCCGAAAAAAATTACAAAAAAAATGTCCGCAAAAAGTAACAAAAAAATTTCCGAAAAAAGTTAGGTTAGGTTCAAATCTTACCTAACATAACATTAAAAAAAATGTCCGAAAAAAGTTAGGTTCAAATCTAACCTAACATAACATTAAAAAAAATGTCCGAAAAAAGTTAGGTTCAAACCTAACTTAAAATAACATAAAAAAAAATGTCCGAAAAAAGTTAGGTTAGGTTCAAATCTAACCTAACATAACATTAAAAAAAATGTCCGAAAAAAGTTAGGTTCAAACCTAACTTAACATAACAGTAAAAAAAATGTCCGAAAAAAGTTACAAAAAAAATGTCCGAAAAAAGTTACAAAAAAAATGTCCGAAAAAAGTTAGGTTTGGTTCAAACCTAACCTAACATAACATTAAAAAAAATGTCCGAAAAACGTTACAAAAAAATGTCCGAAAAAAGTTAGGTTAGGTTCAAACCTAACCTAAACCACATTAAAAAAAATGTCCGAAAAAGTTGCAAAAAAAATGTCCGAAAAAAGTTAGGTTCAAACCTAACTTAACATAACATAAAAAAAAATGTCCGAAAAAAGTTAGGTTCAAACCTAACTCAACATAACATAAAAAAAAATGTCCGAAAAAAATTACAAAAAAAAATGTCCGCATAAAGTAACAAAAAAAATGTCCGAAAAAAGTTAGGTTAGGTTCAAATCTAACCTAACATAACATTAAATAAAATGTCCGAAAAAAGTTAGGTTCAAACCTAACTTAACATAACAGTATAAAAAATGTCCGAAAAAAGTTACAAAAAAAATGTCCGAAAAAAGTTACAAAAAAATGTCCGAAAAAAGTTAGGTTAGGTTCAAACCTAACCTAAACCACATTAAAAAAAATGTCCGAAAAAGTTGCAAAAAAAATGTCCGAAAAAAGTTAGGTTCAAACCTAACTTAACATAACATAAAAAAAAATGTCCGAAAAAAGTTAGGTTCAAACCTAACTCAACATAACATAAAAAAAAATGTCCGAAAAAAATTACAAAAAAAATGTCCGCAAAAAGTAACAAAAAAAATGTCCGAAAAAAGTTAGGTTAGGTTCAAATCTAACCTAACATAACATTAAAAAAAATGTCCGAAAAAAGTTAGGTTCAAATCTAACCTAACATAACATTAAAAAAAATGTCCGTAAAAAGTTAGGTTCAAATCTAACCTAACATAACATTAAAAAAAATGTCCGAAAAAAGTTAGGTTCAAACCTAACTCAACATAACATAAAAAAAATGTCCGAAAAAAATTACAAAAAAAATGTCCGCAAAAAGTAACAAAAAAAATGTCCGAAGAAAGTTAGGTTAGGTTCAAATCTAACCTAACATAACATTAAAAAAAATGTCCGAAAAAAGTTAGGTTCAAACCTAACTTAACATAACATTAAAAAAAATGTCCGAAAAAAGTTACAAAAAAAATGTCCGAAAAAAGTTAGGTTAGGTTCAAACCTAACCTAACATAACATTAAAAAAAATGTCCGAAAAACGTTACAAAAAAATGTCCGAAAAAAGTTAGGTTAGGTTCAAACCTAACCTAAACCACATTAAAAAAAATGTCCGAAAAAGTTGCAAAAAAAATGTCCGAAAAAAGTTAGGTTCAAACCTAACTCAACATAACATAAAAAAAAATGTCCGAAAAAAATTACAAAAAAAATGTCCGCATAAAGTAACAAAAAAAATGTCCGAAAAAAGTTAGGTTAGGTTCAAATCTAACCTAACATAACATTAAATAAAATGTCCGAAAAAAGTTAGGTTCAAACCTAACTTAACATAACAGTAAAAAAAATGTCCGAAAAAAGTTACAAAAAAAATGTCCGAAAAAAGTTACAAAAAAAATGTCCGAAAAAAGTTAGGTTCAAACCTAACTTAACATAACATAAAAAAAAATGTCCGAAAAAAGTTAGGTTCAAACCTAACTCAACATAACATAAAAAAAAATGTCCGAAAAAAATTACAAAAAAAATGTCCGCAAAAAGTAACAAAAAAAATGTCCGAAAAAAGTTAGGTTAGGTTCAAACCTAACCTAACATAACATTAAAAAAAATGTCCGAAAAAAGTTAGGTTCAAACCTAACTTAACATAACATAAAAAAAAATGTCCGAAAAAAATTACAAAAAAAATGTCCGCAAAAAGTAACAAAAAAATTTCCGAAAAAAGTTAGGTTAGGTTCAAATCTTACCTAACATAACATTAAAAAAAATGTCCGAAAAAAGTTAGGTTCAAATCTAACCTAACATAACATTAAAAAAAATGTCCGAAAAAAGTTAGGTTCAAACCTAACTTAAAATAACATAAAAAAAAATGTCCGAAAAAAGTTAGGTTAGGTTCAAATCTAACCTAACATAACATTAAAAAAAATGTCCGAAAAAAGTTAGGTTCAAACCTAACTTAACATAACAGTAAAAAAAATGTCCGAAAAAAGTTACAAAAAAAATGTCCGAAAAAAGTTACAAAAAAAATGTCCGAAAAAAGTTAGGTTTGGTTCAAACCTAACCTAACATAACATTAAAAAAAATGTCCGAAAAACGTTACAAAAAAATGTCCGAAAAAAGTTAGGTTAGGTTCAAACCTAACCTAAACCACATTAAAAAAAATGTCCGAAAAAGTTGCAAAAAAAATGTCCGAAAAAAGTTAGGTTCAAACCTAACTTAACATAACATAAAAAAAAATGTCCGAAAAAAGTTAGGTTCAAACCTAACTCAACATAACATAAAAAAAAATGTCCGAAAAAAATTACAAAAAAAATGTCCGCATAAAGTAACAAAAAAAATGTCCGAAAAAAGTTAGGTTAGGTTCAAATCTAACCTAACATAACATTAAATAAAATGTCCGAAAAAAGTTAGGTTCAAACCTAACTTAACATAACAGTAAAAAAAATGTCCGAAAAAAGTTACAAAAAAAATGTCCGAAAAAAGTTACAAAAAAAATGTCCGAAAAAAGTTAGGTTTGGTTCAAACCTAACCTAACCTAACATAACATTAAAAAAAATGTCCGAAAAACGTTACAAAAAAATGTCCGAAAAAAGTTAGGTTAGGTTCAAACCTAACCTAAACCACATTAAAAAAAAATCCGAAAAAGTTGCAAAAAAAATGTCCGAAAAAAGTTAGGTTCAAACCTAACTTAACATAACATAAAAAAAAATGTCCGAAAAAAGTTAGGTTCAAACCTAACTCAACATAACATAAAAAAAAATGTCCGAAAAAAATTACAAAAAAAATGTCCGCAAAAAGTAACAAAAAAAATGTCCGAAAAAAGTTAGGTTAGGTTCAAACCTAACCTAACATAACATTAAAAAAAATGTCCGAAAAAAGTTAGGTTCAAACCTAACTTAACATAACATAAAAAAAAATGTCCGAAAAAAATTACAAAAAAAATGTCCGCAAAAAGTAACAAAAAAAATGTTCGAAAAAAGTTAGGTTAGGTTCAAATCTAACCTTACATAACATTAACAAAAATGTCCGAAAAAAGTTACAAAAAAAATGTCCGAAAAAAGTTAGGTTTGGTTCAAACCTAACCTAACATAACATTAAAAAAATGTCCGAAAAAGTTGCAAAAAAAATGTCCGAAAAAAGTTAGGTTCAAACCTAACTTAACATAACATAAAAAAAAATGTCCGAAAAAAATTACAAAAAAAATGTCCGCAAAAAGTAACAAAAAAATTTCCGAAAAAAGTTAGGTTAGGTTCAAATCTTACCTAACATAACATTAAAAAAAATGTCCGAAAAAAGTTAGGTTCAAATCTAACCTAACATAACATTAAAAAAAATGTCCGAAAAAAGTTAGGTTCAAACCTAACTTAAAATAACATAAAAAAAAATGTCCGAAAAAAGTTAGGTTAGGTTCAAATCTAACCTAACATAACATTAAAAAAAATGTCCGAAAAAAGTTAGGTTCAAACCTAACTTAACATAACAGTAAAAAAAATGTCCGAAAAAAGTTACAAAAAAAATGTCCGAAAAAAGTTACAAAAAAAATGTCCGAAAAAAGTTAGGTTTGGTTCAAACCTAACCTAACATAACATTAAAAAAAATGTCCGAAAAACGTTACAAAAAAATGTCCGAAAAAAGTTAGGTTAGGTTCAAACCTAACCTAAACCACATTAAAAAAAATGTCCGAAAAAGTTGCAAAAAAAATGTCCGAAAAAAGTTAGGTTCAAACCTAACTTAACATAACATAAAAAAAAATGTCCGAAAAAAGTTAGGTTCAAACCTAACTCAACATAACATAAAAAAAAATGTCCGAAAAAAATTACAAAAAAAATGTCCGCATAAAGTAACAAAAAAAATGTCCGAAAAAAGTTAGGTTAGGTTCAAATCTAACCTAACATAACATTAAATAAAATGTCCGAAAAAAGTTAGGTTCAAACCTAACTTAACATAACAGTATAAAAAATGTCCGAAAAAAGTTACAAAAAAAATGTCCGAAAAAAGTTACAAAAAAATGTCCGAAAAAAGTTAGGTTAGGTTCAAACCTAACCTAAACCACATTAAAAAAAATGTCCGAAAAAGTTGCAAAAAAAATGTCCGAAAAAAGTTAGGTTCAAACCTAACTTAACATAACATAAAAAAAAATGTCCGAAAAAAGTTAGGTTCAAACCTAACTCAACATAACATAAAAAAAAATGTCCGAAAAAAATTACAAAAAAAATGTCCGCAAAAAGTAACAAAAAAAATGTCCGAAAAAAGTTAGGTTAGGTTCAAATCTAACCTAACATAACATTAAAAAAAATGTCCGAAAAAAGTTAGGTTCAAATCTAACCTAACATAACATTAAAAAAAATGTCCGTAAAAAGTTAGGTTCAAATCTAACCTAACATAACATTAAAAAAAATGTCCGAAAAAAGTTAGGTTCAAACCTAACTCAACATAACATAAAAAAAATGTCCGAAAAAAATTACAAAAAAAATGTCCGCAAAAAGTAACAAAAAAAATGTCCGAAGAAAGTTAGGTTAGGTTCAAATCTAACCTAACATAACATTAAAAAAAATGTCCGAAAAAAGTTAGGTTCAAACCTAACTTAACATAACATTAAAAAAAATGTCCGAAAAACGTTACAAAAAAAATGTCCGAAAAAAGTTAGGTTTGGTTCAAACCTAACCTAACATAACATTAAAAAAAATGTCCGAAAAACGTTACAAAAAAATGTCCGAAAAAAGTTAGGTTAGGTTCAAACCTAACCTAAACCACATTAAAAAAAATGTCCGAAAAAGTTGCAAAAAAAATGTCCGAAAAAAGTTAGGTTCAAACCTAACTCAACATAACAAAAAAAAAAATGTCCGAAAAAAATTACAAAAAAAATGTCCGCATAAAGTAACAAAAAAAATGTCCGAAAAAAGTTAGGTTAGGTTCAAATCTAACCTAACATAACATTAAATAAAATGTCCGAAAAAAGTTAGGTTCAAACCTAACTTAACATAACAGTAAAAAAAATGTCCGAAAAAAGTTACAAAAAAAATGTCCGAAAAAAGTTACAAAAAAAATGTCCGAAAAAAGTTAGGTTTGGTTCAAACCTAACCTAACCTAACATAACATTAAAAAAAATGTCCGAAAAACGTTACAAAAAAATGTCCGAAAAAAGTTAGGTTAGGTTCAAACCTAACCTAAACCACATTAAAAAAAAATCCGAAAAAGTTGCAAAAAAAATGTCCGAAAAAAGTTAGGTTCAAACCTAACTTAACATAACATAAAAAAAAATGTCCGAAAAAAGTTAGGTTCAAACCTAACTCAACATAACATAAAAAAAAATGTCCGAAAAAAATTACAAAAAAAATGTCCGCAAAAAGTAACAAAAAAAATGTCCGAAAAAAGTTAGGTTAGGTTCAAACCTAACCTAACATAACATTAAAAAAAATGTCCGAAAAAAGTTAGGTTCAAACCTAACTTAACATAACATAAAAAAAAATGTCCGAAAAAAATTACAAAAAAAATGTCCGCAAAAAGTAACAAAAAAAATGTTCGAAAAAAGTTAGGTTAGGTTCAAATCTAACCTTACATAACATTAACAAAAATGTCCGAAAAAAGTTACAAAAAAAATGTCCGAAAAAAGTTAGGTTTGGTTCAAACCTAACCTAACATAACATTAAAAAAATGTCCGAAAAAGTTGCAAAAAAAATGTCCGAAAAAAGTTAGGTTCAAACCTAACTTAACATAACATAAAAAAAAATGTCCGAAAAAAATTACAAAAAAAATGTCCGCAAAAAGTAACAAAAAAATTTCCGAAAAAAGTTAGGTTAGGTTCAAATCTTACCTAACATAACATTAAAAAAAATGTCCGAAAAAAGTTAGGTTCAAATCTAACCTAACATAACATTAAAAAAAATGTCCGAAAAAAGTTAGGTTCAAACCTAACTTAAAATAACATAAAAAAAAATGTCCGAAAAAAGTTAGGTTAGGTTCAAATCTAACCTAACATAACATTAAAAAAAATGTCCGAAAAAAGTTAGGTTCAAACCTAACTTAACATAACAGTAAAAAAAATGTCCGAAAAAAGTTACAAAAAAAATGTCCGAAAAAAGTTACAAAAAAAATGTCCGAAAAAAGTTAGGTTTGGTTCAAACCTAACCTAACATAACATTAAAAAAAATGTCCGAAAAACGTTACAAAAAAATGTCCGAAAAAAGTTAGGTTAGGTTCAAACCTAACCTAAACCACATTAAAAAAAATGTCCGAAAAAGTTGCAAAAAAAATGTCCGAAAAAAGTTAGGTTCAAACCTAACTTAACATAACATAAAAAAAAATGTCCGAAAAAAGTTAGGTTCAAACCTAACTCAACATAACATAAAAAAAAATGTCCGAAAAAAATTACAAAAAAAATGTCCGCATAAAGTAACAAAAAAAATGTCCGAAAAAAGTTAGGTTAGGTTCAAATCTAACCTAACATAACATTAAATAAAATGTCCGAAAAAAGTTAGGTTCAAACCTAACTTAACATAACAGTATAAAAAATGTCCGAAAAAAGTTACAAAAAAAATGTCCGAAAAAAGTTACAAAAAAATGTCCGAAAAAAGTTAGGTTAGGTTCAAACCTAACCTAAACCACATTAAAAAAAATGTCCGAAAAAGTTGCAAAAAAAATGTCCGAAAAAAGTTAGGTTCAAACCTAACTTAACATAACATAAAAAAAAATGTCCGAAAAAAGTTAGGTTCAAACCTAACTCAACATAACATAAAAAAAAATGTCCGAAAAAAATTACAAAAAAAATGTCCGCAAAAAGTAACAAAAAAAATGTCCGAAAAAAGTTAGGTTAGGTTCAAATCTAACCTAACATAACATTAAAAAAAATGTCCGAAAAAAGTTAGGTTCAAATCTAACCTAACATAACATTAAAAAAAATGTCCGTAAAAAGTTAGGTTCAAATCTAACCTAACATAACATTAAAAAAAATGTCCGAAAAAAGTTAGGTTCAAACCTAACTCAACATAACATAAAAAAAATGTCCGAAAAAAATTACAAAAAAAATGTCCGCAAAAAGTAACAAAAAAAATGTCCGAAGAAAGTTAGGTTAGGTTCAAATCTAACCTAACATAACATTAAAAAAAATGTCCGAAAAAAGTTAGGTTCAAACCTAACTTAACATAACAGTAAAAAAAATGTCCGAAAAAAGTTACAAAAAAAATGTCCGAAAAAAGTTACAAAAAAAATGTCCGAAAAAAGTTAGGTTTGGTTCAAACCTAACCTAACATAACATTAAAAAAAATGTCCGAAAAACGTTACAAAAAAATGTCCGAAAAAAGTTAGGTTAGGTTCAAACCTAAACTAAACCACATTAAAAAAAATGTCCGAAAAAGTTGCAAAAAAAATGTCCGAAAAAAGTTAGGTTAGGTTCAAACCTAACCTAACATAACATTAAAAAAAATGTCCGAAAAAAGTTACAAAAAAATGTCCGAAAAAAGTTAGGTTCAAACCTAACTTAACATAACAGTAAAAAAAATGTCCGAAAAACGTTACAAAAAAATGTCCGAAAAAAGTTAGGTTAGGTTCAAACCTAACCTAACATAACATTAAAAAAAATGTCCGAAAAACGTTACAAAAAAATGTCCGAAAAAAGTTAGGTTAGGTTCAAACCTAACCTAAACCACATTAAAAAAATGTCCGAAAAAAGTTACAAAAAAATGTCCGAAAAAAGTTAGGTTCAAA
This sequence comes from Autographa pulchrina, assembly GCA_905475315.1. Lineage (NCBI taxonomy): Eukaryota > Metazoa > Arthropoda > Insecta > Lepidoptera > Noctuidae > Autographa > Autographa pulchrina. The sequence goes on along the minus strand of FR997789.1, from coordinate 7,621,348 downwards.
CCTAACTTAACATAACATTAAAAAAAATGTCCGAAAAAAGTAACAAAAAAAATTTCCGAAAAAAGTAACAAAAAAAATGTCCGAAAAAAGTTAGGTTTGGTTCAAACCTAACCTAACATAACATTAAAAAAAATGTCCGAAAAACGTTACAAAAAAATGTCCGAAAAAAGTAAGGTTCAAATCTAACCTAACATAACATTAAAAAAAATGTCCGAAAAAAGTTAGGTTCAAACCTAACTCAACATAACATAAAAAAAAATGTCCGAAAAACGTTACAAAAAAATGTCCGAAAAAAGTTAGGTTAGGTTCAAACCTAACTTAACATAACATAAAAAAAAATGTCCGATAAAAGTTAGGTTCAAACCTAACTCAACATAACATAAAAAAAAATGTCCGAAAAAATAAATAAAATAGGTGTAATATAAAAATTAAAGTTATGGTCCAAAAACTAGTTTTTCATTTCAACATTTTTTCGAGCTATCCGCACGTGAGTGGTGTCGTTAGAAGCGCCTCGGCGAGGGCTAGCTAAATATGTAATAAACTAAGGTAGGTGTAATATAAAAATTAAAGTTATGGTCCAAAAACTAGTTTTTCATTTCAACATTTTTTCGAGCTATCCGCACGTGAGTGGTGTCGTTAGAAGCGCCTCGGCGAGGGCTAGCTAAATATGTAATAAACTAAGGTAGGTGTAATATAAAAATTAAAGTTATGGTCCAAAAACTAGTTTTTCATTTCAACATTTTTTCGAGCTATCCGCACGTGAGTGGTGTCGTTAGAAGCGCCTCGGCGAGGGCTAGCTAAATATGTAATAAACTAAGGTAGGTGTAATATAAAAATTAAAGTTATGGTCCAAAAACTAGTTTTTCATTTCAACATTTTTTCGAGCTATCCGCACGTGAGTGGTGTCGTTAGAAGCGCCTCGGCGAGGGCTAGCTAAATATGTAATAAACTAAGGTAGGTGTAATATAAAAATTAAAGTTATGGTCCAAAAACTAGTTTTTCATTTCAACATTTTTTCGAGCTATCCGCACGTGAGTGGTGTCGTTAGAAGCGCCTCGGCGAGGGCTAGCTAAATATGTAATAAACTAAGGTAGGTGTAATATAAAAATTAAAGTTATGGTCCAAAAACTAGTTTTTCATTTCAACATTTTTTCGAGCTATCCGCACGTGAGTGGTGTCGTTAGAAGCGCCTCGGCGAGGGCTAGCTAAATATGTAATAAACTAAGGTAGGTGTAATATAAAAATTAAAGTTATGGTCCAAAAACTAGTTTTTCATTTCAACATTTTTTCGAGCTATCCGCACGTGAGTGGTGTCGTTAGAAGCGCCTCGGCGAGGGCTAGCTAAATATGTAATAAACTAAGGTAGGTGTAATATAAAAATTAAAGTTATGGTCCAAAAACTAGTTTTTCATTTCAACATTTTTTCGAGCTATCCGCACGTGAGTGGTGTCGTTAGAAGCGCCTCGGCGAGGGCTAGCTAAATATGTAATAAACTAAGGTAGGTGTAATATAAAAATTAAAGTTATGGTCCAAAAACTAGTTTTTCATTTCAACATTTTTTCGAGCTATCCGCACGTGAGTGGTGTCGTTAGAAGCGCCTCGGCAAGGGCTAGCTAAATATGTAATAAACTAAGGTAGGTGTAATATAAAAATTAAAGTTATGGTCCAAAAACTAGTTTTTCATTTCAACATTTTTTCGAGCTATCCGCACGTGAGTGGTGTCGTTAGAAGCGCCTCGGCGAGGGCTAGCTAAATATGTAATAAACTAAGGTAGGTGTAATATAAAAATTAAAGTTATGGTCCAAAAACTAGTTTTTCATTTCAACATTTTTTCGAGCTATCCGCACGTGAGTGGTGTCGTTAGAAGCGCCTCGGCGAGGGCTAGCTAAATCTATACTAATATTATAAAGCTGAAGAGTTTGTTTGTTTGTTTGTTTGTTTGTTTGGTTGAACGCGCTAATCTCAGGAAGTACTGGTTAGAATTGAAAAAATCTTTTTGTGTTAGATAGTCCATTTATCGAGGAAGGCTTTAGGATATATAACATCACGCTGCGACCAATAGGAGCGAAGCAGCAGTGAAAAATGTCACAAAAACGGGGGAAAATATTCATACTTGAAAGCTTCCGTTGCGTGCGCTGCGTAAACGGTTCGAGTTACCCAAAATATATGTATGAAAGAATTGTTCCTCTTTGAATGATCTAAAAAAATGTCTGCGACAGTATATGTCTATCTTTTAAAATTGACTCACTATAACCTTTTTTAAGGTAATCATTTGGTCGAAATTAATGCATTATCTATACTAATATTATAAAGCTGAAGAGTTTGTTTGTTTGTTTGGTTGAACGCGCTAATCTCAGGAAGTACTGGTTAGAATTGAAAAAATCTTTTTGTGTTAGATAGTCCATTTATCGAGGAAGGCTTTAGGATATATAACATCACGCTGCGACCAATAGGAGCGAAGCAGCAGTGAAAAATGTCACAAAAACGGGGAAAATATTCATACTTGAAAGCTTCCGTTGCGTGCGCTGCGTAAACGGTTCGAGTTACCCAAAATATATGTATGAAAGAATTGTTCCTCTTTAAATGATCTAAAAAAATGTCTGCGACAGTATATGTCTATCTTTTAAAATTGACTCACTATAACCTTTTTTAAGGTAATCATTTGGTCGAAATTAATGCATTATCTATACTAATATTATAAAGCTGAAGAGTTTGTTTGTTTGTTTGTTTGTTTGTTTGGTTGAACGCGCTAATCTCAGGAAGTACTGGTTAGAATTGAAAAAATCTTTTTGTGTTAGATAGTCCATTTATCGAGGAAGGCTTTAGGATATATAACATCACGCTGCGACCAATAGGAGCGAAGCAGCAGTGAAAAATATCACAAAAACGGGGGAAAATATTCATACTTGAAAGCTTCCGTTGCGTGCGCTGCGTAAACGGTTCGAGTTACCCAAAATATATGTATGAAAGAATTGTTCCTCTTTGAATGATCTAAAAAAATGTCTGCGACAGTATATGTCTATCTTTTAAAATTGACTCACTATAACCTTTTTTAAGGTAATCATTTTGTCGAAATTAATGCATTATCTATACTAATATTATAAAGCTGAAGAGTTTGTTTGTTTGTTTGTTTGGTTGAACGCGCTAATCTCAGGAAGTACTGGTTAGAATTGAAAAAATCTTTTTGTGTTAGATAGTCCATTTATCGAGGAAGGCTTTAGGATATATAACATCACGCTGCGACCAATAGGAGCGAAGCAGCAGTGAAAAATGTCACAAAAACGGGGGAAAATATTCATACTTGAAAGCTTCCGTTGCGTGCGCTGCGTAAACGGTTCGAGTTACCCAAAATATATGTATGAAAGAATTGTTCCTCTTTGAATGATCTAAAAAAATGTCTGCGACAGTATATGTCTATCTTTTAAAATTGACTCACTATAACCTTTTTTAAGGTAATCATTTGGTCGAAATTAATGCATTATCTATACTAATATTATAAAGCTGAAGAGTTTGTTTGTTTGTTTGTTTGTTTGGTTGAACGCGCTAATCTCAGGAAGTACTGGTTAGAATTGAAAAAATCTTTTTGTGTTAGATAGTCCATTTATCGAGGAAGGCTTTAGGATATATAACATCACGCTGCGACCAATAGGAGCGAAGCAGCAGTGAAAAATGTCACAAAAACGGGGGAAAATATTCATACTTGAAAGCTTCCGTTGCGTGCGCTGCGTAAACGGTTCGAGTTACCCAAAATATATGTATGAAAGAATTGTTCCTCTTTGAATGATCTAAAAAAATGTCTGCGACAGTATATGTCTATCTTTTAAAATTGACTCACTATAACCTTTTTTAAGGTAATCATTTGGTCGAAATTAATGCATTATCTATACTAATATTATAAAGCTGAAGAGTTTGTTTGTTTGTTTGTTTGGTTGAACGCGCTAATCTCAGGAAGTACTGGTTAGAATTGAAAAAATCTTTTTGTGTTAGATAGTCCATTTATCGAGGAAGGCTTTAGGATATATAACATCACGCTGCGACCAATAGGAGCGAAGCAGCAGTGAAAAATGTCACAAAAACGGGGGAAAATATTCATACTTGAAAGCTTCCGTTGCGTGCGCTGCGTAAACGGTTCGAGTTACCCAAAATATATGTATTCATGAAAGAATTGTTCCGCTTTGAATGATCTAAAAAAATGTCTGCGACGGTATATGTCTATCTTTTAAAATTGACTCACTATAACCTTTTTTAAAGTAATCATTTGGTCGAAATTAATGCATTATTGCCAATTATTTGCTACAGAGTTTTATCAACATAATCTATACTAATTATATATAATTATCATTTACGCAGAAATACTTTTTTTTTTAACTTCTTAATCGTGGTCATAATAACAGAAATTGACGCGGACGAAGTCGCGGGGATCAGCTAGTATGTAATAAACTAAGGTAGGTGTAATATAAAAATTAAAGTTATGGTCCAAAAACTAGTTTTTCATTACAACATTTTTTGGAGCTATCCGCACGTGAGTGGTGTCGTTAGAAGCGCCTCGGCGAGGGCTAGCTAAATATGTAATAAACTAAGGTAGGTGTAATATAAAAATTAAAGTTATGGTCCAAAAACTAGTTTTTCATTTCAACATTTTTTCGAGCTATCCGCACGTGAGTGGTGTCGTTAGAAGCGCCTCGGCGAGGGCTAGCTAAATATGTAATAAACTAAGGTAGGTGTAATATAAAAATTAAAGTTATGGTCCAAAAACTAGTTTTTCATTACAACATTTTTTGGAGCTATCCGCACGTGAGTGGTGTCGTTAGAAGCGCCTCGGCGAGGGCTAGCTAAATATGTAATAAACTAAGGTAGGTGTAATATAAAAATTAAAGTTATGGTCCAAAAACTAGTTTTTCATTTCAACATTTTTTCGAGCTATCCGCACGTGAGTGGTGTCGTTAGAAGCGCCTCGGCGAGGGCTAGCTAAATATGTAATAAACTAAGGTAGGTGTAATATAAAAATTAAAGTTATGGTCCAAAAACTAGTTTTTCATTTCAACATTTTTTCGAGCTATCCGCACGTGAGTGGTGTCGTTAGAAGCGCCTCGGCGAGGGCTAGCTAAATATGTAATAAACTAAGGTAGGTGTAATATAAAAATTAAAGTTATGGTCCAAAAACTAGTTTTTCATTTCAACATTTTTTCGAGCTATCCGCACGTGAGTGGTGTCGTTAGAAGCGCCTCGGCGAGGGCTAGCTAAATATGTAATAAACTAAGGTAGGTGTAATATAAAAATTAAAGTTATGGTCCAAAAACTAGTTTTTCATTTCAACATTTTTTCGAGCTATCCGCACGTGAGTGGTGTCGTTAGAAGCGCCTCGGCGAGGGCTAGCTAAATATGTAATAAACTAAGGTAGGTGTAATATAAAAATTAAAGTTATGGTCCAAAAACTAGTTTTTCATTTCAACATTTTTTCGAGCTATCCGCACGTGAGTGGTGTCGTTAGAAGCGCCTCGGCGAGGGCTAGCTAAATATGTAATAAACTAAGGTAGGTGTAATATAAAAATTAAAGTTATGGTCCAAAAACTAGTTTTTCATTTCAACATTTTTTCGAGCTATCCGCACGTGAGTGGTGTCGTTAGAAGCGCCTCGGCGAGGGCTAGCTAAATATGTAATAAACTAAGGTAGGTGTAATATAAAAATTAAAGTTATGGTCCAAATACTAGTTTTTCATTTCAACATTTTTTCGAGCTATCCGCACGTGAGTGGTGTCGTTAGAAGCGCCTCGGCGAGGGCTAGCTAAATATGTAATAAACTAAGGTAGGTGTAATATAAAAATTAAAGTTATGGTCCAAAAACTAGTTTTTCATTACAACATTTTTTCGAGCTATCCGCACGTGAGTGGTGTCGTTAGAAGCGCCTCGGCGAGGGCTAGCTAAATATGTAATAAACTAAGGTAGGTGTAATATAAAAATTAAAGTTATGGTCCAAAAACTAGTTTTTCATTTCAACATTTTTTCGAGCTATCCGCACGTGAGTGGTGTCGTTAGAAGCGCCTCGGCGAGGGCTAGCTAAATATGTAATAAACTAAGGTAGGTGTAATATAAAAATTAAAGTTATGGTCCAAAAACTAGTTTTTCATTTCAACATTTTTTCGAGCTATCCGCACGTGAGTGGTGTCGTTAGAAGCGCCTCGGCGAGGGCTAGCTAAATATGTAATAAACTAAGGTAGGTGTAATATAAAAATTAAAGTTATGGTCCAAAAACTAGTTTTTCATTTCAACATTTTTTCGAGCTATCCGCACGTGAGTGGTGTCGTTAGAAGCGCCTCGGCGAGGGCTAGCTAAATATGTAATAAACTAAGGTAGGTGTAATATAAAAGTTAAAGTTATGGTCCAAAAACTAGTTTTTCATTTCAACATTTTTTCGAGCTATCCGCACGTGAGTGGTGTCGTTAGAAGCGCCTCGGCGAGGGCTAGCTAAATATGTAATAAACTAAGGTAGGTGTAATATAAAAATTAAAGTTATGGTCCAAAAACTAGTTTTTCATTTCAACATTTTTTCGAGCTATCCGCACGTGAGTGGTGTCGTTAGAAGCGCCTCGGCGAGGGCTAGCTAAATATGTAATAAACTAAGGTAGGTGTAATATAAAAATTAAAGTTATGGTCCAAAAACTAGTTTTTCATTTCAACATTTTTTCGAGCTATCCGCACGTGAGTGGTGTCGTTAGAAGCGCCTCGGCGAGGGCTAGCTAAATATGTAATAAACTAAGGTAGGTGTAATATAAAAATTAAAGTTATGGTCCAAAAACTAGTTTTTCATTTCAACATTTTTTCGAGCTATCCGCACGTGAGTGGTGTCGTTAGAAGCGCCTCGGCGAGGGCTAGCTAAATATGTAATAAACTAAGGTAGGTGTAATATAAAAATTAAAGTTATGGTCCAAAAACTAGTTTTTCATTTCAACATTTTTTCGAGCTATCCGCACGTGAGTGGTGTCGTTAGAAGCGCCTCGGCGAGGGCTAGTTAAATATGTAATAAACTAAGGTAGGTGTAATATAAAAATTAAAGTTATGGTCCAAAAACTAGTTTTTCATTTCAACATTTTTTCGAGCTATCCGCACGTGAGTGGTTTCGTTAGAAGCGCCTCGGCGAGGGCTAGCTAAATATGTAATAAACTAAGGTAGGTGTAATATAAAAATTAAAGTTATGGTCCAAAAACTAGTTTTTCATTTCAACATTTTTTCGAGCTATCCGCACGTGAGTGGTGTCGTTAGAAGCGCCTCGGCGAGGGCTAGCTAAATATGTAATAAACTAAGGTAGGTGTAATATAAAAATTAAAGTTATGGTCCAAAAACTAGTTTTTCATTTCAACATTTTTTCGAGCTGTCCGCACGTGAGTGGTGTCGTTAGAAGCGCCTCGGCGAGGGCTAGCTAAATATGTAATAAACTAAGGTAGGTGTAATATAAAAATTAAAGTTATGGTCCAAAAACTAGTTTTTCATTTCAACATTTTTTCGAGCTATCCGCACGTGAGTGGTGTCGTTAGAAGCGCCTCGGCGAGGGCTAGCTAAATATGTAATAAACTAAGGTAGGTGTAATATAAAAATTAAAGTTATGGTCCAAAAACTAGTTTTTCATTTCAACATTTTTTCGAGCTATCCGCACGTGAGTGGTGTCGTTAGAAGCGCCTCGGCGAGGGCTAGCTAAATATGTAATAAACTAAGGTAGGTGTAATATAAAAATTAAAGTTATGGTCCAAAAACTAGTTTTTCATTTCAACATTTTTTCGAGCTATCCGCACGTGAGTGGTGTCGTTAGAAGCGCCTCGGCGAGGGCTAGCTAAATATGTAATAAACTAAGGTAGGTGTAATATAAAAATTAAAGTTATGGTCCAAAAACTAGTTTTTCATTTCAACATTTTTTCGAGCTATCCGCACGTGAGTGGTGTCGTTAGAAGCGCCTCGGCGAGGGCTAGCTAAATATGTAATAAACTAAGGTAGGTGTAATATAAAAATTAAAGTTATGGTCCAAAAACTAGTTTTTCATTTCAACATTTTTTCGAGCTATCCGCACGTGAGTGGTGTCGTTAGAAGCGCCTCGGCGAGGGCTAGCTAAATATGTAATAAACTAAGGTAGGTGTAATATAAAAATTAAAGTTATGGTCCAAAAACTAGTTTTTCATTTCAACATTTTTTCGAGCTATCCGCACGTGAGTGGTGTCGTTAGAAGCGCCTCGGCGAGGGCTAGCTAAATATGTAATAAACTAAGGTAGGTGTAATATAAAAATTAAAGTTATGGTCCAAAAACTAGTTTTTCATTTCAACATTTTTTCGAGCTATCCGCACGTGAGTGGTGTCGTTAGAAGCGCCTCGGCGAGGGCTAGCTAAATATGTAATAAACTAAGGTAGGTGTAATATAAAAATTAAAGTTATGGTCCAAAAACTAGTTTTTCATTTCAACATTTTTTCGAGCTATCCGCACGTGAGTGGTGTCGTTAGAAGCGCCTCGGCGAGGGCTAGCTAAATATGTAATAAACTAAGGTAGGTGTAATATAAAAATTAAAGTTATGGTCCAAAAACTAGTTTTTCATTACAACATTTTTTCGAGCTATCCGCACGTGAGTGGTGTCGTTAGAAGCGCCTCGGCGAGGGCTAGCTAAATATGTAATAAACTAAGGTAGGTGTAATATAAAAATTAAAGTTATGGTCCAAAAACTAGTTTTTCATTTCAACATTTTTTCGAGCTATCCGCACGTGAGTGGTGTCGTTAGAAGCGCCTCGGCGAGGGCTAGCTAAATATGTAATAAACTAAGGTAGGTGTAATATAAAAATTAAAGTTATGGTCCAAAAACTAGTTTTTCATTTCAACATTTTTTCGAGCTATCCGCACGTGAGTGGTGTCGTTAGAAGCGCCTCGGCGAGGGCTAGCTAAATATGTAATAAACTAAGGTAGGTGTAATATAAAAATTAAAGTTATGGTCCAAAAACTAGTTTTTCATTTCAACATTTTTTCGAGCTATCCGCACGTGAGTGGTGTCGTTAGAAGCGCCTCGGCGAGGGCTAGCTAAATATGTAATAAACTAAGGTAGGTGTAATATAAAAATTAAAGTTATGGTCCAAAAACTAGTTTTTCATTTCAACATTTTTTCGAGCTATCCGCACGTGAGTGGTGTCGTTAGAAGCGCCTCGGCGAGGGCTAGCTAAATATGTAATAAACTAAGGTAGGTGTAATATAAAAATTAAAGTTATGGTCCAAAAACTAGTTTTTCATTTCAACATTTTTTCGAGCTATCCGCACGTGAGTGGTGTCGTTAGAAGCGCCTCGGCGAGGGCTAGCTAAATATGTAATAAACTAAGGTAGGTGTAATATAAAAATTAAAGTTATGGTCCAAAAACTAGTTTTTCATTACAACATTTTTTCGAGCTATCCGCACGTGAGTGGTGTCGTTAGAAGCGCCTCGGCGAGGGCTAGCTAAATATGTAATAAACTAAGGTAGGTGTAATATAAAAATTAAAGTTATGGTCCAAAAACTAGTTTTTCATTACAACATTTTTTCGAGCTATCCGCACGTGAGTGGTGTCGTTAGAAGCGCCTCGGCGAGGGCTAGCTAAATATGTAATAAACTAAGGTAGGTGTAATATAAAAATTAAAGTTATGGTCCAAAAACTAGTTTTTCATTTCAACATTTTTTCGAGCTATCCGCACGTGAGTGGTGTCGTTAGAAGCGCCTCGGCGAGGGCTAGCTAAATATGTAATAAACTAAGGTAGGTGTAATATAAAAATTAAAGTTATGGTCCAAAAACTAGTTTTTCATTTCAACATTTTTTCGAGCTATCCGCACATGAGTGGTGTCGTTAGAAGCGCCTCGGCGAGGGCTAGCTAAATATGTAATAAACTAAGGTAGGTGTAATATAAAAATTAAAGTTATGGTCCAAAAACTAGTTTTTCATTTCAACATTTTTTCGAGCTATCCGCACGTGAGTGGTGTCGTTAGAAGCGCCTCGGCGAGGGCTAGCTAAATATGTAATAAACTAAGGTAGGTGTAATATAAAAATTAAAGTTATGGTCCAAAAACTAGTTTTTCATTTCAACATTTTTTCGAGCTATCCGCACGTGAGTGGTGTCGTTAGAAGCGCCTCGGCGAGGGCTAGCTAAATATGTAATAAACTAAGGTAGGTGTAATATAAAAATTAAAGTTATGGTCCAAAAACTAGTTTTTCATTACAACATTTTTTCGAGCTATCCGCACGTGAGTGGTGTCGTTAGAAGCGCCTCGGCGAGGGCTAGCTAAATATGTAATAAACTAAGGTAGGTGTAATAGAAAAATTAAAGTTATGGTCCAAAAACTAGTTTTTCATTACAACATTTTTTCGAGCTATCCGCACGTGAGTGGTGTCGTTAGAAGCGCCTCGGCGAGGGCTAGCTAAATATGTAATAAACTAAGGTAGGTGTAATATAAAAATTAAAGTTATGGTCCAAAAACTAGTTTTTCATTTCAACATTTTTTCGAGCTATCCGCACGTGAGTGGTGTCGTTAGAAGCGCCTCGGCGAGGGCTAGCTAAATATGTAATAAACTAAGGTAGGTGTAATATAAAAATTAAAGTTATGGTCCAAAAACTAGTTTTTCATTTCAACATTTTTTCGAGCTATCCGCACGTGAGTGGTGTCGTTAGAAGCGCCTCGGCGAGGGCTAGCTAAATATGTAATAAACTAAGGTAGGTGTAATATAAAAATTAAAGTTATGGTCCAAAAACTAGTTTTTCATTTCAACATTTTTTCGAGCTATCCGCACGTGAGTGGTGTCGTTAGAAGCGCCTCGGCGAGGGCTAGCTAAATATGTAATAAACTAAGGTAGGTGTAATATAAAAATTAAAGTTATGGTCCAAAAACTAGTTTTTCATTTCAACATTTTTTCGAGCTATCCGCACGTGAGTGGTGTCGTTAGAAGCGCCTCGGCGAGGGCTAGCTAAATATGTAATAAACTAAGGTAGGTGTAATATAAAAATTAAAGTTATGGTCCAAAAACTAGTTTTTCATTTCAACATTTTTTCGAGCTATCCGCACGTGAGTGGTGTCGTTAGAAGCGCCTCGGCGAGGGCTAGCTAAATATGTAATAAACTAAGGTAGGTGTAATATAAAAATTAAAGTTATGGTCCAAAAACTAGTTTTTCATTTCAACATTTTTTCGAGCTATCCGCACGTGAGTGGTGTCGTTAGAAGCGCCTCGGCGAGGGCTAGCTAAATCCAAACTAATATTATAAATGCGAAAGTAACTCTGTCTGTCTGTCTGTCTGTCTGTCTTTGCTTCACGCCTAAACTACTGAACCGATTTGTGTGAAATTTGGTACAGACATAGTTTGGAACTTGAGAAAGGACATAGGATAGTTTTTATTACAAAAAATAAAATAAAAAATAAAATTTATTCCGGACATACAGCGCCATCTATTGGTCAAGCGTCGGCATCAATTCAGTACTGAAAATTCATCGGAAAAATGTAAATAAATAGTAAAAAGGTATGAAAATATAATATAATACAACTTTTAGTACAAAGAAAATGCTCTAACGGAGTATAGATAATTCTATTAGTACTACTTTTTGGATATAAATAATTTAAATTTGATCATGTTGGCGAGGTTAATAGAGGTTAATAGTTGTTTTTAAAATTTATAGATGGAGTAGCGCATTTTCTTCTATACATCTAATAAAACAGTAAATTACAACATTCTTTTGCCGGGGGTCAGATTTCATGTTACAGTATCAATTATGAACTACTGAATTGATAGCAGTAAAAAATTGAGAGAATGTTTTTGGTAAATCGTAGACGGTTTTTAAACACGCTACTATATCTAGGTAATACGGGGTGGAGCTTTAAATTTCCAAATTCATTTTCTCATCTGCACACGTAAATTGGCATTATTGACATATAAACAAGAGGTAACTATGGCAGGCTACGGTAGCCATAGCGACCATTCTTCATTGTGATTGAAGTATACTTTTTGGAAAACTAGCTGTCGTAGTAAACAGTAAACAGCTTGGTGATTGTAGGATTGGAAATGGATGTCCATGCTGCAGGTTCAAATCCAGTTGTTAATGATTGTATTTTTGTTCTTGAGTCCTTTTTGTTACATACGTTTGAATGTTTTGTTACTCAAGTTCAAGTCTCAGTCGAGCTAACACTTTTTGTGTTCTATTAGGTTAACTTTTATTAGTTTAAATCTTTGTATCATTTTGTTGTTTCTTTCGCAATGAGCAACAACTTTATGTCGTGCATTTTTTACTAGACCGATGCATAAGCTCAAAATTATTATGTTTGTATTTTAAATTTTAAGTGTGTTGCTCATTGCAGATCAAGCATGTCATATGACATATGCTGTAAAGAACGTCTGGCGTAAATGCCCTGACCATAGATATAAATCTATGGCACCGACATTTACTCCTGAATTGAAAAATAAGATTCCTCATAGATCATTTTATAGTTGTAATCTATGAGGAATCTTATTTTTCAATTCAGGAGTAACTTTTTTAAATTATTTCATCAAAGTTATGTGTAATGTTTACTGTTGGTCATCTATAGAATTCCATGGACAAGTTTTTTTTTGTATTTGTAAATTTTTATTGTTTTAACTCAAAACCCAATGATCTTTTATGATATAATTTTTTAGTAAGTACTTACTCTTTAATATTCATTTTAAGGTAGCTTGCTACACGGGTTTTAATGCGTTGATCCAGATAAATCTTCTATTTTTTCGTTTACAAATTTCATTTAGTTTGTGTACCTATTTACTGGAAGTTTGGCCCAAAAACTAAAATAAAATAAACTTTCTATCGTATTCTCTACATTTTAAAATTAATATTGCATCATTTGAGCTCAGCACCTTATGCTGGGCAGTATCATCATCATCCACAGAACTTTTCCTCCCACTGTTGGGCATAGTTCTCCCCTTTTTCGTGCCATTTTCTACGGTCCTGTGCCAGCCTCATTCAGACTCGACCCGAGACTTTAACTATGTCATCGACCCATCTTGCTCCCGGACGACCGACGCTTCTTTTGCCATGCCTTGGCCACCATTCTGTCACCGTCTTAGTCCACCTGCCGTCATTTCATCTGGGCAGCATAAAGCGACTTTATTGTTAAGGATACAGCCCCAGTCCAAGGCTTTGATCAGGGTAGAATGCGGTTGTCTTTGGTCTATTACTTAGTTTCCAGTCATAAATAATTTTAACCACAGTTTTGGTAGTTCTGATCCTGCGCCTCTCTATTATCAACGTTTTCTTTCAGTTTCACGGGTCTCAGGTAAATACCTTATTAAAATGGAGCCTGCTTATCTCAGTCGTTCATCCCTTTAAAAACAACACACTCGCACACTCTTTTGCCTTTCATTAGCAGCCACCATTACCAGACCACATAGTTCCTAGCTGCTAAGTTCCTTAACTTATTTCCACATATACTCTAGGCTTAGGCACCGCACTGACATCTGGTAGCTATTAACTAAGATGAGAACACTACCATAGTCTTAAAACCAGACTTCACCAAACCAGAGATGAGAAGAGCGGAGCGTAAATAATATTGATATCTACTTTCAATTTTACTGCGTAGTTCAGTATTTCGAATTTCGGGGTTTCGAACCAAAACCCCGATCTCGGTAGACTTACTAGGGACTGCTGTACCAACGAAATACTATTGCAAAAGAAAAAAAGCGGTAAATTGTTTTTTTTGGCACGCGTGTCAAGCAATATTTGTGACAAAACTCTAGGTTCCACATCTGATACATATTGCGTATAGCAGACTATATGGCAGACTACTTAGAAACATTCATCTAGCGAAACAAGATAATATTGAAGTGTTCATATGTTTTGTAAATTTTTAAATATATAAAAAGAACATTCTGAAGCCGGTGTCTAGGTAGTTCGTGATGGTGACCCTCTATACCACAGTCTAATTTATATTTATTCGCACAGATGACTGATATGAACGCGAACATCGTCGCGGGTACAGCTAGTATGTAATAAACTAAGGTAGGTGTAATATAAAAATTAAAGTTATGGTCCAAAAACTAGTTTTTCATTTCAACATTTTTTCGAGCTATCCGCACGTGAGTGGTTTCGTTAGAAGCGCCTCGGCGAGGGCTAGCTAAATATGTAATAAACTAAGGTAGGTGTAATATAAAAATTAAAGTTATGGTCCAAAAACTAGTTTTTCATTTCAACATTTTTTCGAGCTATCCGCACGTGAGTGGTGTCGTTAGAAGCGCCTCGGCGAGGGCTAGCTAAATATGTAATAAACTAAGGTAGGTGTAATATAAAAATTAAAGTTATGGTCCAAAAACTAGTTTTTCATTACAACATTTTTTCGAGCTATCCGCACGTGAGTGGTGTCGTTAGAAGCGCCTCGGCGAGGGCTAGCTAAATATGTAATAAACTAAGGTAGGTGTAATATAAAAATTAAAGTTATGGTCCAAAAACTAGTTTTTCATTTCAACATTTTTTCGAGCTATCCGCACGTGAGTGGTGTCGTTAGAAGCGCCTCGGCGAGGGCTAGCTAAATATGTAATAAACTAAGGTAGGTGTAATATAAAAATTAAAGTTATGGTCCAAAAACTAGTTTTTCATTTCAACATTTTTTCGAGCTATCCGCACGTGAGTGGTGTCGTTAGAAGCGCCTCGGCGAGGGCTAGCTAAATATGTAATAAACTAAGGTAGGTGTAATATAAAAATTAAAGTTATGGTCCAAAAACTAGTTTTTCATTTCAACATTTTTTCGAGCTATCCGCACGTGAGTGGTGTCGTTAGAAGCGCCTCGGCGAGGGCTAGCTAAATATGTAATAAACTAAGGTAGGTGTAATATAAAAGTTAAAGTTATGGTCCAAAAACTAGTTTTTCATTTCAACATTTTTTCGAGCTATCCGCACGTGAGTGGTGTCGTTAGAAGCGCCTCGGCGAGGGCTAGCTAAATATGTAATAAACTAAGGTAGGTGTAATATAAAAATTAAAGTTATGGTCCAAAAACTAGTTTTTCATTTCAACATTTTTTCGAGCTATCCGCACGTGAGTGGTGTCGTTAGAAGCGCCTCGGCGAGGGCTAGCTAAATATGTAATAAACTAAGGTAGGTGTAATATAAAAATTAAAGTTATGGTCCAAAAACTAGTTTTTCATTTCAACATTTTTTCGAGCTATCCGCACGTGAGTGGTGTCGTTAGAAGCGCCTCGGCGAGGGCTAGCTAAATATGTAATAAACTAAGGTAGGTGTAATATAAAAATTAAAGTTATGGTCCAAAAACTAGTTTTTCATTTCAACATTTTTTCGAGCTATCCGCACGTGAGTGGTGTCGTTAGAAGCGCCTCGGCGAGGGCTAGCTAAATATGTAATAAACTAAGGTAGGTGTAATATAAAAATTAAAGTTATGGTCCAAAAACTAGTTTTTCATTTCAACATTTTTTCGAGCTATCCGCACGTGAGTGGTGTCGTTAGAAGCGCCTCGGCGAGGGCTAGCTAAATATGTAATAAACTAAGGTAGGTGTAATATAAAAATTAAAGTTATGGTCCAAAAACTAGTTTTTCATTTCAACATTTTTTCGAGCTATCCGCACGTGAGTGGTTTCGTTAGAAGCGCCTCGGCGAGGGCTAGCTAAATATGTAATAAACTAAGGTAGGTGTAATATAAAAATTAAAGTTATGGTCCAAAAACTAGTTTTTCATTTCAACATTTTTTCGAGCTATCCGCACGTGAGTGGTGTCGTTAGAAGCGCCTCGGCGAGGGCTAGCTAAATATGTAATAAACTAAGGTAGGTGTAATATAAAAATTAAAGTTATGGTCCAAAAACTAGTTTTTCATTTCAACATTTTTTCGAGCTATCCGCACGTGAGTGGTGTCGTTAGAAGCGCCTCGGCGAGGGCTAGCTAAATATGTAATAAACTAAGGTAGGTGTAATATAAAAATTAAAGTTATGGTCCAAAAACTAGTTTTTCATTTCAACATTTTTTCGAGCTATCCGCACGTGAGTGGTGTCGTTAGAAGCGCCTCGGCGAGGGCTAGCTAAATATGTAATAAACTAAGGTAGGTGTAATATAAAAATTAAAGTTATGGTCCAAAAACTAGTTTTTCATTTCAACATTTTTTCGAGCTATCCGCACGTGAGTGGTGTCGTTAGAAGCGCCTCGGCGAGGGCTAGCTAAATATGTAATAAACTAAGGTAGGTGTAATATAAAAATTAAAGTTATGGTCCAAAAACTAGTTTTTCATTTCAACATTTTTTCGAGCTATCCGCACGTGAGTGGTGTCGTTAGAAGCGCCTCGGCGAGGGCTAGCTAAATATGTAATAAACTAAGGTAGGTGTAATATAAAAATTAAAGTTATGGTCCAAAAACTAGTTTTTCATTTCAACATTTTTTCGAGCTATCCGCACGTGAGTGGTGTCGTTAGAAGCGCCTCGGCGAGGGCTAGCTAAATATGTAATAAACTAAGGTAGGTGTAATATAAAAATTAAAGTTATGGTCCAAAAACTAGTTTTTCATTTCAACATTTTTTCGAGCTATCCGCACGTGAGTGGTGTCGTTAGAAGCGCCTCGGCGAGGGCTAGCTAAATATGTAATAAACTAAGGTAGGTGTAATATAAAAATTAAAGTTATGGTCCAAAAACTAGTTTTTCATTTCAACATTTTTTCGAGCTATCCGCACGTGAGTGGTGTCGTTAGAAGCGCCTCGGCGAGGGCTAGCTAAATATGTAATAAACTAAGGTAGGTGTAATATAAAAATTAAAGTTATGGTCCAAAAACTAGTTTTTCATTTCAACATTTTTTCGAGCTATCCGCACGTGAGTGGTGTCGTTAGAAGCGCCTCGGCGAGGGCTAGCTAAATATGTAATAAACTAAGGTAGGTGTAATATAAAAATTAAAGTTATGGTCCAAAAACTAGTTTTTCATTTCAACATTTTTTCGAGCTATCCGCACGTGAGTGGTGTCGTTAGAAGCGCCTCGGCGAGGGCTAGCTAAATATGTAATAAACTAAGGTAGGTGTAATATAAAAATTAAAGTTATGGTCCAAAAACTAGTTTTTCATTTCAACATTTTTTCGAGCTATCCGCACGTGAGTGGTGTCGTTAGAAGCGCCTCGGCGAGGGCTAGCTAAATATGTAATAAACTAAGGTAGGTGTAATATAAAAATTAAAGTTATGGTCCAAAAACTAGTTTTTCATTTCAACATTTTTTCGAGCTATCCGCACGTGAGTGGTGTCGTTAGAAGCGCCTCGGCGAGGGCTAGCTAAATATGTAATAAACTAAGGTAGGTGTAATATAAAAATTAAAGTTATGGTCCAAAAACTAGTTTTTCATTTCAACATTTTTTCGAGCTATCCGCACGTGAGTGGTGTCGTTAGAAGCGCCTCGGCGAGGGCTAGCTAAATATGTAATAAACTAAGGTAGGTGTAATATAAAAATTAAAGTTATGGTCCAAAAACTAGTTTTTCATTTCAACATTTTTTCGAGCTATCCGCACGTGAGTGGTGTCGTTAGAAGCGCCTCGGCGAGGGCTAGCTAAATATGTAATAAACTAAGGTAGGTGTAATATAAAAATTAAAGTTATGGTCCAAAAACTAGTTTTTCATTACAACATTTTTTCGAGCTATCCGCACGTGAGTGGTGTCGTTAGAAGCGCCTCGGCGAGGGCTAGCTAAATATGTAATAAACTAAGGTAGGTGTAATATAAAAATTAAAGTTATGGTCCAAAAACTAGTTTTTCATTACAACATTTTTTCGAGCTATCCGCACGTGAGTGGTGTCGTTAGAAGCGCCTCGGCGAGGGCTAGCTAAATATGTAATAAACTAAGGTAGGTGTAATATAAAAATTAAAGTTATGGTCCAAAAACTAGTTTTTCATTTCAACATTTTTTCGAGCTATCCGCACGTGAGTGGTGTCGTTAGAAGCGCCTCGGCGAGGGCTAGCTAAATATGTAATAAACTAAGGTAGGTGTAATATAAAAATTAAAGTTATGGTCCAAAAACTAGTTTTTCATTTCAACATTTTTTCGAGCTATCCGCACATGAGTGGTGTCGTTAGAAGCGCCTCGGCGAGGGCTAGCTAAATATGTAATAAACTAAGGTAGGTGTAATATAAAAATTAAAGTTATGGTCCAAAAACTAGTTTTTCATTTCAACATTTTTTCGAGCTATCCGCACGTGAGTGGTGTCGTTAGAAGCGCCTCGGCGAGGGCTAGCTAAATATGTAATAAACTAAGGTAGGTGTAATATAAAAATTAAAGTTATGGTCCAAAAACTAGTTTTTCATTTCAACATTTTTTCGAGCTATCCGCACGTGAGTGGTGTCGTTAGAAGCGCCTCGGCGAGGGCTAGCTAAATATGTAATAAACTAAGGTAGGTGTAATATAAAAATTAAAGTTATGGTCCAAAAACTAGTTTTTCATTACAACATTTTTTCGAGCTATCCGCACGTGAGTGGTGTCGTTAGAAGCGCCTCGGCGAGGGCTAGCTAAATATGTAATAAACTAAGGTAGGTGTAATATAAAAATTAAAGTTATGGTCCAAAAACTAGTTTTTCATTACAACATTTTTTCGAGCTATCCGCACGTGAGTGGTGTCGTTAGAAGCGCCTCGGCGAGGGCTAGCTAAATATGTAATAAACTAAGGTAGGTGTAATATAAAAATTAAAGTTATGGTCCAAAAACTAGTTTTTCATTTCAACATTTTTTCGAGCTATCCGCACGTGAGTGGTGTCGTTAGAAGCGCCTCAGCGAGGGCTAGCTAAATATGTAATAAACTAAGGTAGGTGTAATATAAAAATTAAAGTTATGGTCCAAAAACTAGTTTTTCATTTCAACATTTTTTCGAGCTATCCGCACGTGAGTGGTGTCGTTAGAAGCGCCTCGGCGAGGGCTAGCTAAATATGTAATAAACTAAGGTAGGTGTAATATAAAAATTAAAGTTATGGTCCAAAAACTAGTTTTTCATTTCAACATTTTTTCGAGCTATCCGCACGTGAGTGGTGTCGTTAGAAGCGCCTCGGCGAGGGCTAGCTAAATATGTAATAAACTAAGGTAGGTGTAATATAAAAATTAAAGTTATGGTCCAAAAACTAGTTTTTCATTTCAACATTTTTTCGAGCTATCCGCACGTGAGTGGTGTCGTTAGAAGCGCCTCGGCGAGGGCTAGCTAAATATGTAATAAACTAAGGTAGGTGTAATATAAAAATTAAAGTTATGGTCCAAAAACTAGTTTTTCATTTCAACATTTTTTCGAGCTATCCGCACGTGAGTGGTGTCGTTAGAAGCGCCTCGGCGAGGGCTAGCTAAATATGTAATAAACTAAGGTAGGTGTAATATAAAAATTAAAGTTATGGTCCAAAAACTAGTTTTTCATTTCAACATTTTTTCGAGCTATCCGCACGTGAGTGGTGTCGTTAGAAGCGCCTCGGCGAGGGCTAGCTAAATCCAAACTAATATTATAAATGCGAAAGTAACTCTGTCTGTCTGTCTGTCTGTCTGTCTTTGCTTCACGCCTAAACTACTGAACCGATTTGTGTGAAATTTGGTACAGACATAGTTTGGAACTTGAGAAAGGACATAGGATAGTTTTTATTACAAAAAATAAAATAAAAAATAAAATTTATTCCGGACATACAGCGCCATCTATTGGTCAAGCGTCGGCATCAATTCAGTACTGAAAATTCATCGGAAAAATGTAAATAAATAGTAAAAAGGTATGAAAATATAATATAATACAACTTTTAGTACAAAGAAAATGCTCTAACGGAGTATAGATAATTCTATTAGTACTACTTTTTGGATATAAATAATTTAAATTTGATCATGTTGGCGAGGTTAATAGAGGTTAATAGTTGTTTTTAAAATTTATAGATGGAGTAGAGCATTTTCTTCTATACATCTAATAAAACAGTAAATTACAACATTCTTTTGCCGGGGGTCAGATTTCATGTTACAGTATCAATTATGAACTACTGAATTGATAGCAGTAAAAAATTGAGAGAATGTTTTTGGTAAATCGTAGACGGTTTTTAAACACGCTACTATATCTAGGTAATACGGGGTGGAGCTTTAAATTTCCAAATTCATTTTCTCATCTGCACACGTAAATTGGCATTATTGACATATAAACAAGAGGTAACTATGGCAGGCTACGGTAGCCATAGCGACCATTCTTCATTGTGATTGAAGTATACTTTTTGGAAAACTAGCTGTCGTAGTAAACAGTAAACAGCTTGGTGATTGTAGGATTGGAAATGGATGTCCATGCTGCAGGTTCAAATCCAGTTGTTAATGATTGTATTTTTGTTCTTGAGTCCTTTTTGTTACATACGTTTGAATGTTTTGTTACTCAAGTTCAAGTCTCAGTCGAGCTAACACTTTTTGTGTTCTATTAGGTTAACTTTTATTAGTTTAAATCTTTGTATCATTTTGTTGTTTCTTTCGCAATGAGCAACAACTTTATGTCGTGCATTTTTTACTAGACCGATGCATAAGCTCAAAATTATTATGTTTGTATTTTAAATTTTAAGTGTGTTGCTCATTGCAGATCAAGCATGTCATATGACATATGCTGTAAAGAACGTCTGGCGTAAATGCCCTGACCATAGATATAAATCTATGGCACCGACATTTACTCCTGAATTGAAAAATAAGATTCCTCATAGATCATTTTATAGTTGTAATCTATGAGGAATCTTATTTTTCAATTCAGGAGTAACTTTTTTAAATTATTTCATCAAAGTTATGTGTAATGTTTACTGTTGGTCATCTATAGAATTCCATGGACAAGTTTTTTTTTGTATTTGTAAATTTTTATTGTTTTAACTCAAAACCCAATGATCTTTTATGATATAATTTTTTAGTAAGTACTTACTCTTTAATATTCATTTTAAGGTAGCTTGCTACACGGGTTTTAATGCGTTGATCCAGATAAATCTTCTATTTTTTCGTTTACAAATTTCATTTAGTTTGTGTACCTATTTACTGGAAGTTTGGCCCAAAAACTAAAATAAAATAAACTTTCTATCGTATTCTCTACATTTTAAAATTAATATTGCATCATTTGAGCTCAGCACCTTATGCTGGGCAGTATCATCATCATCCACAGAACTTTTCCTCCCACTGTTGGGCATAGTTCTCCCCTTTTTCGTGCCATTTTCTACGGTCCTGTGCCAGCCTCATTCAGACTCGACCCGAGACTTTAACTATGTCATCGACCCATCTTGCTCCCGGACGACCGACGCTTCTTTTGCCATGCCTTGGCCACCATTCTGTCACCGTCTTAGTCCACCTGCCGTCATTTCATCTGGGCAGCATAAAGCGACTTTATTGTTAAGGATACAGCCCCAGTCCAAGGCTTTGATCAGGGTAGAATGCGGTTGTCTTTGGTCTATTACTTAGTTTCCAGTCATAAATAATTTTAACCACAGTTTTGGTAGTTCTGATCCTGCGCCTCTCTATTATCAACGTTTTCTTTCAGTTTCACGGGTCTCAGGTAAATACCTTATTAAAATGGAGCCTGCTTATCTCAGTCGTTCATCCCTTTAAAAACAACACACTCGCACACTCTTTTGCCTTTCATTAGCAGCCACCATTACCAGACCACATAGTTCCTAGCTGCTAAGTTCCTTAACTTATTTCCACATATACTCTAGGCTTAGGCACCGCACTGACATCTGGTAGCTATTAACTAAGATGAGAACACTACCATAGTCTTAAAACCAGACTTCACCAAACCAGAGATGAGAAGAGCGGAGCGTAAATAATATTGATATCTACTTTCAATTTTACTGCGTAGTTCAGTATTTCGAATTTCGGGGTTTCGAACCAAAACCCCGATCTCGGTAGACTTACTAGGGACTGCTGTACCAACGAAATACTATTGCAAAAGAAAAAAAGCGGTAAATTGTTTTTTTTGGCACGCGTGTCAAGCAATATTTGTGACAAAACTCTAGGTTCCACATCTGATACATATTGCGTATAGCAGACTATATGGCAGACTACTTAGAAACATTCATCTAGCGAAACAAGATAATATTGAAGTGTTCATATGTTTTGTAAATTTTTAAATATATAAAAAGAACATTCTGAAGCCGGTGTCTAGGTAGTTCGTGATGGTGACCCTCTATACCACAGTCTAATTTATATTTATTCGCACAGATGACTGATATGAACGCGAACATCGTCGCGGGTACAGCTAGTATGTAATAAACTAAGGTAGGTGTAATATAAAAATTAAAGTTATGGTCCAAAAACTAGTTTTTCATTTCAACATTTTTTCGAGCTATCCGCACGTGAGTGGTTTCGTTAGAAGCGCCTCGGCGAGGGCTAGCTAAATATGTAATAAACTAAGGTAGGTGTAATATAAAAATTAAAGTTATGGTCCAAAAACTAGTTTTTCATTTCAACATTTTTTCGAGCTATCCGCACGTGAGTGGTGTCGTTAGAAGCGCCTCGGCGAGGGCTAGCTAAATATGTAATAAACTAAGGTAGGTGTAATATAAAAATTAAAGTTATGGTCCAAAAACTAGTTTTTCATTACAACATTTTTTCGAGCTATCCGCACGTGAGTGGTGTCGTTAGAAGCGCCTCGGCGAGGGCTAGCTAAATATGTAATAAACTAAGGTAGGTGTAATATAAAAATTAAAGTTATGGTCCAAAAACTAGTTTTTCATTTCAACATTTTTTCGAGCTATCCGCACGTGAGTGGTGTCGTTAGAAGCGCCTCGGCGAGGGCTAGCTAAATATGTAATAAACTAAGGTAGGTGTAATATAAAAATTAAAGTTATGGTCCAAAAACTAGTTTTTCATTTCAACATTTTTTCGAGCTATCCGCACGTGAGTGGTGTCGTTAGAAGCGCCTCGGCGAGGGCTAGCTAAATATGTAATAAACTAAGGTAGGTGTAATATAAAAATTAAAGTTATGGTCCAAAAACTAGTTTTTCATTTCAACATTTTTTCGAGCTATCCGCACGTGAGTGGTGTCGTTAGAAGCGCCTCGGCGAGGGCTAGCTAAATATGTAATAAACTAAGGTAGGTGTAATATAAAAGTTAAAGTTATGGTCCAAAAACTAGTTTTTCATTTCAACATTTTTTCGAGCTATCCGCACGTGAGTGGTGTCGTTAGAAGCGCCTCGGCGAGGGCTAGCTAAATATGTAATAAACTAAGGTAGGTGTAATATAAAAATTAAAGTTATGGTCCAAAAACTAGTTTTTCATTTCAACATTTTTTCGAGCTATCCGCACGTGAGTGGTGTCGTTAGAAGCGCCTCGGCGAGGGCTAGCTAAATATGTAATAAACTAAGGTAGGTGTAATATAAAAATTAAAGTTATGGTCCAAAAACTAGTTTTTCATTTCAACATTTTTTCGAGCTATCCGCACGTGAGTGGTGTCGTTAGAAGCGCCTCGGCGAGGGCTAGCTAAATATGTAATAAACTAAGGTAGGTGTAATATAAAAATTAAAGTTATGGTCCAAAAACTAGTTTTTCATTTCAACATTTTTTCGAGCTATCCGCACGTGAGTGGTGTCGTTAGAAGCGCCTCGGCGAGGGCTAGCTAAATATGTAATAAACTAAGGTAGGTGTAATATAAAAATTAAAGTTATGGTCCAAAAACTAGTTTTTCATTTCAACATTTTTTCGAGCTATCCGCACGTGAGTGGTGTCGTTAGAAGCGCCTCGGCGAGGGCTAGCTAAATATGTAATAAACTAAGGTAGGTGTAATATAAAAATTAAAGTTATGGTCCAAAAACTAGTTTTTCATTTCAACATTTTTTCGAGCTATCCGCACGTGAGTGGTGTCGTTAGAAGCGCCTCGGCGAGGGCTAGCTAAATATGTAATAAACTAAGGTAGGTGTAATATAAAAATTAAAGTTATGGTCCAAAAACTAGTTTTTCATTTCAACATTTTTTCGAGCTATCCGCACGTGAGTGGTGTCGTTAGAAGCGCCTCGGCGAGGGCTAGCTAAATATGTAATAAACTAAGGTAGGTGTAATATAAAAATTAAAGTTATGGTCCAAAAACTAGTTTTTCATTTCAACATTTTTTCGAGCTATCCGCACGTGAGTGGTGTCGTTAGAAGCGCCTCGGCGAGGGCTAGCTAAATATGTAATAAACTAAGGTAGGTGTAATATAAAAATTAAAGTTATGGTCCAAAAACTAGTTTTTCATTTCAACATTTTTTCGAGCTATCCGCACGTGAGTGGTGTCGTTAGAAGCGCCTCGGCGAGGGCTAGCTAAATATGTAATAAACTAAGGTAGGTGTAATATAAAAATTAAAGTTATGGTCCAAAAACTAGTTTTTCATTTCAACATTTTTTCGAGCTATCCGCACGTGAGTGGTGTCGTTAGAAGCGCCTCGGCGAGGGCTAGCTAAATATGTAATAAACTAAGGTAGGTGTAATATAAAAATTAAAGTTATGATCCAAAAACTAGTTTTTCATTTCAACATTTTTTCGAGCTATCCGCACGTGAGTGGTGTCGTTAGAAGCGCCTCGGCGAGGGCTAGCTAAATATGTAATAAACTAAGGTAGGTGTAATATAAAAATTAAAGTTATGGTCAAAAAACTAGTTTTTCATTTCAACATTTTTTCGAGCTATCCGCACGTGAGTGGTGTCGTTAGAAGCGCCTCGGCGAGGGCTAGCTAAATATGTAATAAACTAAGGTAGGTGTAATATAAAAATTAAAGTTATGGTCCAAAAACTAGTTTTTCATTTCAACATTTTTTCGAGCTATCCGCACGTGAGTGGTGTCGTTAGAAGCGCCTCGGCAAGGGCTAGCTAAATATGTAATAAACTAAGGTAGGTGTAATATAAAAATTAAAGTTATGGTCCAAAAACTAGTTTTTCATTTCAACATTTTTTCGAGCTATCCGCACGTGAGTGGTGTCGTTAGAAGCGCCTCGGCGAGGGCTAGCTAAATATGTAATAAACTAAGGTAGGTGTAATATAAAAATTAAAGTTATGGTCCAAAAACTAGTTTTTCATTTCAACATTTTTTCGAGCTATCCGCACGTGAGTGGTGTCGTTAGAAGCGCCTCGGCGAGGGCTAGCTAAATATGTAATAAACTAAGGTAGGTGTAATATAAAAATTAAAGTTATGGTCCAAAAACTAGTTTTTCATTACAACATTTTTTCGAGCTATCCGCACGTGAGTGGTGTCGTTAGAAGCGCCTCGGCGAGGGCTAGCTAAATATGTAATAAACTAAGGTAGGTGTAATATAAAAATTAAAGTTATGGTCCAAAAACTAGTTTTTCATTTCAACATTTTTTCGAGCTATCCGCACGTGAGTGGTGTCGTTAGAAGCGCCTCGGCGAGGGCTAGCTAAATATGTAATAAACTAAGGTAGGTGTAATATAAAAATTAAAGTTATGGTCCAAAAACTAGTTTTTCATTTCAACATTTTTTCGAGCTATCCGCACGTGAGTGGTGTCGTTAGAAGCGCCTCGGCGAGGGCTAGCTAAATATGTAATAAACTAAGGTAGGTGTAATATAAAAATTAAAGTTATGGTCCAAAAACTAGTTTTTCATTTCAACATTTTTTCGAGCTATCCGCACGTGAGTGGTGTCGTTAGAAGCGCCTCGGCGAGGGCTAGCTAAATATGTAATAAACTAAGGTAGGTGTAATATAAAAATTAAAGTTATGGTCCAAAAACTAGTTTTTCATTTCAACATTTTTTCGAGCTATCCGCACGTGAGTGGTGTCGTTAGAAGCGCCTCGGCGAGGGCTAGCTAAATATGTAATAAACTAAGGTAGGTGTAATATAAAAATTAAAGTTATGGTCCAAAAACTAGTTTTTCATTTCAACATTTTTTCGAGCTATCCGCACGTGAGTGGTGTCGTTAGAAGCGCCTCGGCGAGGGCTAGCTAAATATGTAATAAACTAAGGTAGGTGTAATATAAAAATTAAAGTTATGGTCCAAAAACTAGTTTTTCATTTCAACATTTTTTCGAGCTATCCGCACGTGAGTGGTGTCGTTAGAAGCGCCTCGGCGAGGGCTAGCTAAATATGTAATAAACTAAGGTAGGTGTAATATAAAAATTAAAGTTATGGTCCAAAAACTAGTTTTTCATTTCAACATTTTTTCGAGCTATCCGCACGTGAGTGGTGTCGTTAGAAGCGCCTCGGCGAGGGCTAGCTAAATATGTAATAAACTAAGGTAGGTGTAATATAAAAATTAAAGTTATGGTCCAAAAACTAGTTTTTCATTACAACATTTTTTCGAGCTATCCGCACGTGAGTGGTGTCGTTAGAAGCGCCTCGGCGAGGGCTAGCTAAATATGTAATAAACTAAGGTAGGTGTAATATAAAAATTAAAGTTATGGTCCAAAAACTAGTTTTTCATTTCAACATTTTTTCGAGCTATCCGCACGTGAGTGGTGTCGTTAGAAGCGCCTCGGCGAGGGCTAGCTAAATATGTAATAAACTAAGGTAGGTGTAATATAAAAATTAAAGTTATGGTCCAAAAACTAGTTTTTCATTTCAACATTTTTTCGAGCTATCCGCACGTGAGTGGTGTCGTTAGAAGCGCCTCGGCGAGGGCTAGCTAAATATGTAATAAACTAAGGTAGGTGTAATATAAAAATTAAAGTTATGGTCCAAAAACTAGTTTTTCATTTCAACATTTTTTCGAGCTATCCGCACGTGAGTGGTGTCGTTAGAAGCGCCTCGGCGAGGGCTAGCTAAATATGTAATAAACTAAGGTAGGTGTAATATAAAAATTAAAGTTATGGTCCAAAAACTAGTTTTTCATTTCAACATTTTTTCGAGCTATCCGCACGTGAGTGGTGTCGTTAGAAGCGCCTCGGCGAGGGCTAGCTAAATATGTAATAAACTAAGGTAGGTGTAATATAAAAATTAAAGTTATGGTCCAAAAACTAGTTTTTCATTTCAACATTTTTTCGAGCTATCCGCATGTGAGTGGTGTCGTTAGAAGCGCCTCGGCGAGGGCTAGCTAAATATGTAATAAACTAAGGTAGGTGTAATATAAAAATTAAAGTTATGATCCAAAAACTAGTTTTTCATTTCAACATTTTTTCGAGCTATCCGCACGTGAGTGGTGTCGTTAGAAGCGCCTCGGCGAGGGCTAGCTAAATATGTAATAAACTAAGGTAGGTGTAATATAAAAATTAAAGTTATGGTCAAAAAACTAGTTTTTCATTTCAACATTTTTTCGAGCTATCCGCACGTGAGTGGTGTCGTTAGAAGCGCCTCGGCGAGGGCTAGCTAAATATGTAATAAACTAAGGTAGGTGTAATATAAAAATTAAAGTTATGGTCCAAAAACTAGTTTTTCATTTCAACATTTTTTCGAGCTATCCGCACGTGAGTGGTGTCGTTAGAAGCGCCTCGGCAAGGGCTAGCTAAATATGTAATAAACTAAGGTAGGTGTAATATAAAAATTAAAGTTATGGTCCAAAAACTAGTTTTTCATTTCAACATTTTTTCGAGCTATCCGCACGTGAGTGGTGTCGTTAGAAGCGCCTCGGCGAGGGCTAGCTAAATATGTAATAAACTAAGGTAGGTGTAATATAAAAATTAAAGTTATGGTCCAAAAACTAGTTTTTCATTTCAACATTTTTTCGAGCTATCCGCACGTGAGTGGTGTCGTTAGAAGCGCCTCGGCGAGGGCTAGCTAAATATGTAATAAACTAAGGTAGGTGTAATATAAAAATTAAAGTTATGGTCCAAAAACTAGTTTTTCATTACAACATTTTTTCGAGCTATCCGCACGTGAGTGGTGTCGTTAGAAGCGCCTCGGCGAGGGCTAGCTAAATATGTAATAAACTAAGGTAGGTGTAATATAAAAATTAAAGTTATGGTCCAAAAACTAGTTTTTCATTTCAACATTTTTTCGAGCTATCCGCACGTGAGTGGTGTCGTTAGAAGCGCCTCGGCGAGGGCTAGCTAAATATGTAATAAACTAAGGTAGGTGTAATATAAAAATTAAAGTTATGGTCCAAAAACTAGTTTTTCATTTCAACATTTTTTCGAGCTATCCGCACGTGAGTGGTGTCGTTAGAAGCGCCTCGGCGAGGGCTAGCTAAATATGTAATAAACTAAGGTAGGTGTAATATAAAAATTAAAGTTATGGTCCAAAAACTAGTTTTTCATTTCAACATTTTTTCGAGCTATCCGCACGTGAGTGGTGTCGTTAGAAGCGCCTCGGCGAGGGCTAGCTAAATATGTAATAAACTAAGGTAGGTGTAATATAAAAATTAAAGTTATGGTCCAAAAACTAGTTTTTCATTTCAACATTTTTTCGAGCTATCCGCACGTGAGTGGTGTCGTTAGAAGCGCCTCGGCGAGGGCTAGCTAAATATGTAATAAACTAAGGTAGGTGTAATATAAAAATTAAAGTTATGGTCCAAAAACTAGTTTTTCATTTCAACATTTTTTCGAGCTATCCGCACGTGAGTGGTGTCGTTAGAAGCGCCTCGGCGAGGGCTAGCTAAATATGTAATAAACTAAGGTAGGTGTAATATAAAAATTAAAGTTATGGTCCAAAAACTAGTTTTTCATTTCAACATTTTTTCGAGCTATCCGCACGTGAGTGGTGTCGTTAGAAGCGCCTCGGCGAGGGCTAGCTAAATATGTAATAAACTAAGGTAGGTGTAATATAAAAATTAAAGTTATGGTCCAAAAACTAGTTTTTCATTTCAACATTTTTTCGAGCTATCCGCACGTGAGTGGTGTCGTTAGAAGCGCCTCGGCGAGGGCTAGCTAAATATGTAATAAACTAAGGTAGGTGTAATATAAAAATTAAAGTTATGGTCCAAAAACTAGTTTTTCATTACAACATTTTTTCGAGCTATCCGCACGTGAGTGGTGTCGTTAGAAGCGCCTCGGCGAGGGCTAGCTAAATATGTAATAAACTAAGGTAGGTGTAATATAAAAATTAAAGTTATGGTCCAAAAACTAGTTTTTCATTACAACATTTTTTCGAGCTATCCGCACGTGAGTGGTGTCGTTAGAAGCGCCTCGGCGAGGGCTAGCTAAATATGTAATAAACTAAGGTAGGTGTAATATAAAAATTAAAGTTATGGTCCAAAAACTAGTTTTTCATTTCAACATTTTTTCGAGCTATCCGCACGTGAGTGGTGTCGTTAGAAGCGCCTCGGCGAGGGCTAGCTAAATATGTAATAAACTAAGGTAGGTGTAATATAAAAATTAAAGTTATGGTCCAAAAACTAGTTTTTCATTTCAACATTTTTTCGAGCTATCCGCACGTGAGTGGTGTCGTTAGAAGCGCCTCGGCGAGGGCTAGCTAAATATGTAATAAACTAAGGTAGGTGTAATATAAAAATTAAAGTTATGGTCCAAAAACTAGTTTTTCATTTCAACATTTTTTCGAGCTATCCGCACGTGAGTGGTGTCGTTAGAAGCGCCTCGGCGAGGGCTAGCTAAATATGTAATAAACTAAGGTAGGTGTAATATAAAAATTAAAGTTATGGTCCAAAAACTAGTTTTTCATTTCAACATTTTTTCGAGCTATCCGCACGTGAGTGGTGTCGTTAGAAGCGCCTCGGCGAGGGCTAGCTAAATATGTAATAAACTAAGGTAGGTGTAATATAAAAATTAAAGTTATGGTCCAAAAACTAGTTTTTCATTTCAACATTTTTTCGAGCTATCCGCACGTGAGTGGTGTCGTTAGAAGCGCCTCGGCGAGGGCTAGCTAAATATGTAATAAACTAAGGTAGGTGTAATATAAAAATTAAAGTTATGGTCCAAAAACTAGTTTTTCATTTCAACATTTTTTCGAGCTATCCGCACGTGAGTGGTGTCGTTAGAAGCGCCTCGGCGAGGGCTAGCTAAATATGTAATAAACTAAGGTAGGTGTAATATAAAAATTAAAGTTATGGTCCAAAAACTAGTTTTTCATTACAACATTTTTTCGAGCTATCCGCACGTGAGTGGTGTCGTTAGAAGCGCCTCGGCGAGGGCTAGCTAAATATGTAATAAACTAAGGTAGGTGTAATATAAAAATTAAAGTTATGGTCCAAAAACTAGTTTTTCATTACAACATTTTTTCGAGCTATCCGCACGTGAGTGGTGTCGTTAGAAGCGCCTCGGCGAGGGCTAGCTAAATATGTAATAAACTAAGGTAGGTGTAATATAAAAATTAAAGTTATGGTCCAAAAACTAGTTTTTCATTTCAACATTTTTTCGAGCTATCCGCACGTGAGTGGTGTCGTTAGAAGCGCCTCGGCGAGGGCTAGCTAAATATGTAATAAACTAAGGTAGGTGTAATATAAAAATTAAAGTTATGGTCCAAAAACTAGTTTTTCATTTCAACATTTTTTCGAGCTATCCGCACGTGAGTGGTGTCGTTAGAAGCGCCTCGGCGAGGGCTAGCTAAATATGTAATAAACTAAGGTAGGTGTAATATAAAACTTAAAGTTATGGTCCAAAAACTAGTTTTTCATTTCAACATTTTTTCGAGCTATCCGCACGTGAGTGGTGTCGTTAGAAGCGCCTCGGCGAGGGCTAGCTAAATATGTAATAAACTAAGGTAGGTGTAATATAAAAATTAAAGTTATGGTCCAAAAACTAGTTTTTCATTTCAACATTTTTTCGAGCTATCCGCACGTGAGTGGTGTCGTTAGAAGCGCCTCGGCGAGGGCTAGCTAAATATGTAATAAACTAAGGTAGGTGTAATATAAAAATTAAAGTTATGGTCCAAAAACTAGTTTTTCATTACAACATTTTTTCGAGCTATCCGCACGTGAGTGGTGTCGTTAGAAGCGCCTCGGCGAGGGCTAGCTAAATATGTAATAAACTAAGGTAGGTGTAATATAAAAATTAAAGTTATGGTCCAAAAACTAGTTTTTCATTACAACATTTTTTCGAGCTATCCGCACGTGAGTGGTGTCGTTAGAAGCGCCTCGGCGAGGGCTAGCTAAATATGTAATAAACTAAGGTAGGTGTAATATAAAAATTAAAGTTATGGTCCAAAAACTAGTTTTTCATTTCAACATTTTTTCGAGCTATCCGCACGTGAGTGGTGTCGTTAGAAGCGCCTCGGCGAGGGCTAGCTAAATATGTAATAAACTAAGGTAGGTGTAATATAAAAATTAAAGTTATGGTCCAAAAACTAGTTTTTCATTACAACATTTTTTCGAGCTATCCGCACGTGAGTGGTGTCGTTAGAAGCGCCTCGGCGAGGGCTAGCTAAATATGTAATAAACTAAGGTAGGTGTAATATAAAAATTAAAGTTATGGTCCAAAAACTAGTTTTTCATTTCAACATTTTTTCGAGCTATCCGCACGTGAGTGGTGTCGTTAGAAGCGCCTCGGCGAGGGCTAGCTAAATATGTAATAAACTAAGGTAGGTGTAATATAAAAATTAAAGTTATGGTCCAAAAACTAGTTTTTCATTTCAACATTTTTTCGAGCTATCCGCACGTGAGTGGTGTCGTTAGAAGCGCCTCGGCGAGGGCTAGCTAAATATGTAATAAACTAAGGTAGGTGTAATATAAAAATTAAAGTTATGGTCCAAAAACTAGTTTTTCATTTCAACATTTTTTCGAGCTATCCGCACGTGAGTGGTGTCGTTAGAAGCGCCTCGGCGAGGGCTAGCTAAATATGTAATAAACTAAGGTAGGTGTAATATAAAAATTAAAGTTATGGTCCAAAAACTAGTTTTTCATTTCAACATTTTTTCGAGCTATCCGCACGTGAGTGGTGTCGTTAGAAGCGCCTCGGCGAGGGCTAGCTAAATATGTAATAAACTAAGGTAGGTGTAATATAAAAATTAAAGTTATGGTCCAAAAACTAGTTTTTCATTTCAACATTTTTTCGAGCTATCCGCACGTGAGTGGTGTCGTTAGAAGCGCCTCGGCGAGGGCTAGCTAAATATGTAATAAACTAAGGTAGGTGTAATATAAAAATTAAAGTTATGGTCCAAAAACTAGTTTTTCATTTCAACATTTTTTCGAGCTATCCGCACGTGAGTGGTGTCGTTAGAAGCGCCTCGGCGAGGGCTAGCTAAATATGTAATAAACTAAGGTAGGTGTAATATAAAAATTAAAGTTATGGTCCAAAAACTAGTTTTTCATTTCAACATTTTTTCGAGCTATCCGCACGTGAGTGGTGTCGTTAGAAGCGCCTCGGCGAGGGCTAGCTAAATATGTAATAAACAAAGGTAGGTGTAATATAAAAATTAAAGTTATGGTCCAAAAACTAGTTTTTCATTTCAACATTTTTTCGAGCTATCCGCACGTGAGTGGTGTCGTTAGAAGCGCCTCGGCGAGGGCTAGCTAAATATGTAATAAACTAAGGTAGGTGTAATATAAAAATTAAAGTTATGGTCCAAAAACTAGTTTTTCATTTCAACATTTTTTCGAGCTATCCGCACGTGAGTGGTGTCGTTAGAAGCGCCTCGGCGAGGGCTAGCTAAATATGTAATAAACTAAGGTAGGTGTAATATAAAAATTAAAGTTATGGTCCAAAAACTAGTTTTTCATTTCAACATTTTTTCGAGCTATCCGCACGTGAGTGGTGTCGTTAGAAGCGCCTCGGCGAGGGCTAGCTAAATATGTAATAAACTAAGGTAGGTGTAATATAAAAATTAAAGTTATGGTCCAAAAACTAGTTTTTCATTACAACATTTTTTCGAGCTATCCGCACGTGAGTGGTGTCGTTAGAAGCGCCTCGGCAAGGGCTAGCTAAATATGTAATAAACTAAGGTAGGTGTAATATAAAAATTAAAGTTATGGTCCAAAAACTAGTTTTTCATTACAACATTTTTTCGAGCTATCCGCACGTGAGTGGTGTCGTTAGAAGCGCCTCGGCGAGGGCTAGCTAAATATGTAATAAACTAAGGTAGGTGTAATATAAAAATTAAAGTTATGGTCCAAAAACTAGTTTTTCATTTCAACATTTTTTCGAGCTATCCGCACGTGAGTGGTGTCGTTAGAAGCGCCTCGGCGAGGGCTAGCTAAATATGTAATAAACTAAGGTAGGTGTAATATAAAAATTAAAGTTATGGTCCAAAAACTAGTTTTTCATTTCAACATTTTTTCGAGCTATCCGCACGTGAGTGGTGTCGTTAGAAGCGCCTCGGCGAGGGCTAGCTAAATATGTAATAAACTAAGGTAGGTGTAATATAAAAATTAAAGTTATGGTCCAAAAACTAGTTTTTCATTTCAACATTTTTTCGAGCTATCCGCACGTGAGTGGTGTCGTTAGAAGCGCCTCGGCGAGGGCTAGCTAAATATGTAATAAACTAAGGTAGGTGTAATATAAAAATTAAAGTTATGGTCCAAAAACTAGTTTTTCATTTCAACATTTTTTCGAGCTATCCGCACGTGAGTGGTGTCGTTAGAAGCGCCTCGGCGAGGGCTAGCTAAATATGTAATAAACTAAGGTAGGTGTAATATAAAAATTAAAGTTATGGTCCAAAAACTAGTTTTTCATTTCAACATTTTTTCGAGCTATCCGCACGTGAGTGGTGTCGTTAGAAGCGCCTCGGCGAGGGCTAGCTAAATATGTAATAAACTAAGGTAGGTGTAATATAAAAATTAAAGTTATGGTCCAAAAACTAGTTTTTCATTTCAACATTTTTTCGAGCTATCCGCACGTGAGTGGTGTCGTTAGAAGCGCCTCGGCGAGGGCTAGCTAAATCCAAACTAATATTATAAATGCGAAAGTAACTCTGTCTGTCTGTCTGTCTGTCTGTCTTTGCTTCACGCCTAAACTACTGAACCGATTTGTGTGAAATTTGGTACAGACATAGTTTGGAACTTGAGAAAGGACATAGGATAGTTTTTATTACAAAAAATAAAATAAAAAATAAAATTTATTCCGGACATACAGCGCCATCTATTGGTCAAGCGTCGGCATCAATTCAGTACTGAAAATTCATCGGAAAAATGTAAATAAATAGTAAAAAGGTATGAAAATATAATATAATACAACTTTTAGTACAAAGAAAATGCTCTAACGGAGTATAGATAATTCTATTAGTACTACTTTTTGGATATAAATAATTTAAATTTGATCATGTTGGCGAGGTTAATAGAGGTTAATAGTTGTTTTTAAAATTTATAGATGGAGTAGCGCATTTTCTTCTATACATCTAATAAAACAGTAAATTACAACATTCTTTTGCCGGGGGTCAGATTTCATGTTACAGTATCAATTATGAACTACTGAATTGATAGCAGTAAAAAATTGAGAGAATGTTTTTGGTAAATCGTAGACGGTTTTTAAACACGCTACTATATCTAGGTAATACGGGGTGGAGCTTTAAATTTCCAAATTCATTTTCTCATCTGCACACGTAAATTGGCATTATTGACATATAAACAAGAGGTAACTATGGCAGGCTACGGTAGCCATAGCGACCATTCTTCATTGTGATTGAAGTATACTTTTTGGAAAACTAGCTGTCGTAGTAAACAGTAAACAGCTTGGTGATTGTAGGATTGGAAATGGATGTCCATGCTGCAGGTTCAAATCCAGTTGTTAATGATTGTATTTTTGTTCTTGAGTCCTTTTTGTTACATACGTTTGAATGTTTTGTTACTCAAGTTCAAGTCTCAGTCGAGCTAACACTTTTTGTGTTCTATTAGGTTAACTTTTATTAGTTTAAATCTTTGTATCATTTTGTTGTTTCTTTCGCAATGAGCAACAACTTTATGTCGTGCATTTTTTACTAGACCGATGCATAAGCTCAAAATTATTATGTTTGTATTTTAAATTTTAAGTGTGTTGCTCATTGCAGATCAAGCATGTCATATGACATATGCTGTAAAGAACGTCTGGCGTAAATGCCCTGACCATAGATATAAATCTATGGCACCGACATTTACTCCTGAATTGAAAAATAAGATTCCTCATAGATCATTTTATAGTTGTAATCTATGAGGAATCTTATTTTTCAATTCAGGAGTAACTTTTTTAAATTATTTCATCAAAGTTATGTGTAATGTTTACTGTTGGTCATCTATAGAATTCCATGGACAAGTTTTTTTTTGTATTTGTAAATTTTTATTGTTTTAACTCAAAACCCAATGATCTTTTATGATATAATTTTTTAGTAAGTACTTACTCTTTAATATTCATTTTAAGGTAGCTTGCTACACGGGTTTTAATGCGTTGATCCAGATAAATCTTCTATTTTTTCGTTTACAAATTTCATTTAGTTTGTGTACCTATTTACTGGAAGTTTGGCCCAAAAACTAAAATAAAATAAACTTTCTATCGTATTCTCTACATTTTAAAATTAATATTGCATCATTTGAGCTCAGCACCTTATGCTGGGCAGTATCATCATCATCCACAGAACTTTTCCTCCCACTGTTGGGCATAGTTCTCCCCTTTTTCGTGCCATTTTCTACGGTCCTGTGCCAGCCTCATTCAGACTCGACCCGAGACTTTAACTATGTCATCGACCCATCTTGCTCCCGGACGACCGACGCTTCTTTTGCCATGCCTTGGCCACCATTCTGTCACCGTCTTAGTCCACCTGCCGTCATTTCATCTGGGCAGCATAAAGCGACTTTATTGTTAAGGATACAGCCCCAGTCCAAGGCTTTGATCAGGGTAGAATGCGGTTGTCTTTGGTCTATTACTTAGTTTCCAGTCATAAATAATTTTAACCACAGTTTTGGTAGTTCTGATCCTGCGCCTCTCTATTATCAACGTTTTCTTTCAGTTTCACGGGTCTCAGGTAAATACCTTATTAAAATGGAGCCTGCTTATCTCAGTCGTTCATCCCTTTAAAAACAACACACTCGCACACTCTTTTGCCTTTCATTAGCAGCCACCATTACCAGACCACATAGTTCCTAGCTGCTAAGTTCCTTAACTTATTTCCACATATACTCTAGGCTTAGGCACCGCACTGACATCTGGTAGCTATTAACTAAGATGAGAACACTACCATAGTCTTAAAACCAGACTTCACCAAACCAGAGATGAGAAGAGCGGAGCGTAAATAATATTGATATCTACTTTCAATTTTACTGCGTAGTTCAGTATTTCGAATTTCGGGGTTTCGAACCAAAACCCCGATCTCGGTAGACTTACTAGGGACTGCTGTACCAACGAAATACTATTGCAAAAGAAAAAAAGCGGTAAATTGTTTTTTTTGGCACGCGTGTCAAGCAATATTTGTGACAAAACTCTAGGTTCCACATCTGATACATATTGCGTATAGCAGACTATATGGCAGACTACTTAGAAACATTCATCTAGCGAAACAAGATAATATTGAAGTGTTCATATGTTTTGTAAATTTTTAAATATATAAAAAGAACATTCTGAAGCCGGTGTCTAGGTAGTTCGTGATGGTGACCCTCTATACCACAGTCTAATTTATATTTATTCGCACAGATGACTGATATGAACGCGAACATCGTCGCGGGTACAGCTAGTATGTAATAAACTAAGGTAGGTGTAATATAAAAATTAAAGTTATGGTCCAAAAACTAGTTTTTCATTTCAACATTTTTTCGAGCTATCCGCACGTGAGTGGTTTCGTTAGAAGCGCCTCGGCGAGGGCTAGCTAAATATGTAATAAACTAAGGTAGGTGTAATATAAAAATTAAAGTTATGGTCCAAAAACTAGTTTTTCATTTCAACATTTTTTCGAGCTATCCGCACGTGAGTGGTGTCGTTAGAAGCGCCTCGGCGAGGGCTAGCTAAATATGTAATAAACTAAGGTAGGTGTAATATAAAAATTAAAGTTATGGTCCAAAAACTAGTTTTTCATTTCAACATTTTTTCGAGCTATCCGCACGTGAGTGGTGTCGTTAGAAGCGCCTCGGCGAGGGCTAGCTAAATATGTAATAAACTAAGGTAGGTGTAATATAAAAATTAAAGTTATGGTCCAAAAACTAGTTTTTCATTTCAACATTTTTTCGAGCTATCCGCACGTGAGTGGTGTCGTTAGAAGCGCCTCGGCGAGGGCTAGCTAAATATGTAATAAACTAAGGTAGGTGTAATATAAAAATTAAAGTTATGGTCCAAAAACTAGTTTTTCATTTCAACATTTTTTCGAGCTATCCGCACGTGAGTGGTGTCGTTAGAAGCGCCTCGGCGAGGGCTAGCTAAATATGTAATAAACTAAGGTAGGTGTAATATAAAAATTAAAGTTATGGTCCAAAAACTAGTTTTTCATTTCAACATTTTTTCGAGCTATCCGCACGTGAGTGGTGTCGTTAGAAGCGCCTCGGCGAGGGCTAGCTAAATATGTAATAAACTAAGGTAGGTGTAATATAAAAATTAAAGTTATGGTCCAAAAACTAGTTTTTCATTTCAACATTTTTTCGAGCTATCCGCACGTGAGTGGTGTCGTTAGAAGCGCCTCGGCGAGGGCTAGCTAAATATGTAATAAACTAAGGTAGGTGTAATATAAAAATTAAAGTTATGGTCCAAAAACTAGTTTTTCATTACAACATTTTTTCGAGCTATCCGCACGTGAGTGGTGTCGTTAGAAGCGCCTCGGCGAGGGCTAGCTAAATATGTAATAAACTAAGGTAGGTGTAATATAAAAATTAAAGTTATGGTCCAAAAACTAGTTTTTCATTTCAACATTTTTTCGAGCTATCCGCACGTGAGTGGTGTCGTTAGAAGCGCCTCGGCGAGGGCTAGCTAAATATGTAATAAACTAAGGTAGGTGTAATATAAAAATTAAAGTTATGGTCCAAAAACTAGTTTTTCATTTCAACATTTTTTCGAGCTATCCGCACGTGAGTGGTGTCGTTAGAAGCGCCTCGGCGAGGGCTAGCTAAATATGTAATAAACTAAGGTAGGTGTAATATAAAAATTAAAGTTATGGTCCAAAAACTAGTTTTTCATTTCAACATTTTTTCGAGCTATCCGCACGTGAGTGGTGTCGTTAGAAGCGCCTCGGCGAGGGCTAGCTAAATATGTAATAAACTAAGGTAGGTGTAATATAAAAATTAAAGTTATGGTCCAAAAACTAGTTTTTCATTTCAACATTTTTTCGAGCTATCCGCACGTGAGTGGTGTCGTTAGAAGCGCCTCGGCGAGGGCTAGCTAAATATGTAATAAACTAAGGTAGGTGTAATATAAAAATTAAAGTTATGGTCCAAAAACTAGTTTTTCATTTCAACATTTTTTCGAGCTATCCGCACGTGAGTGGTGTCGTTAGAAGCGCCTCGCCGAGGGCTAGCTAAATATGTAATAAACTAAGGTAGGTGTAATATAAAAATTAAAGTTATGGTCCAAAAACTAGTTTTTCATTTCAACATTTTTTCGAGCTATCCGCACGTGAGTGGTGTCGTTAGAAGCGCCTCGGCGAGGGCTAGCTAAATATGTAATAAACTAAGGTAGGTGTAATATAAAAATTAAAGTTATGGTCCAAAAACTAGTTTTTCATTTCAACATTTTTTCGAGCTATCCGCACGTGAGTGGTGTCGTTAGAAGCGCCTCGGCGAGGGCTAGCTAAATATGTAATAAACTAAGGTAGGTGTAATATAAAAATTAAAGTTATGGTCCAAAAACTAGTTTTTCATTTCAACATTTTTTCGAGCTATCCGCACGTGAGTGGTGTCGTTAGAAGCGCCTCGGCGAGGGCTAGCTAAATATGTAATAAACTAAGGTAGGTGTAATATAAAAATTAAAGTTATGGTCCAAAAACTAGTTTTTCATTTCAACATTTTTTCGAGCTATCCGCACGTGAGTGGTGTCGTTAGAAGCGCCTCGGCGAGGGCTAGCTAAATATGTAATAAACTAAGGTAGGTGTAATATAAAAATTAAAGTTATGGTCCAAAAACTAGTTTTTCATTTCAACATTTTTTCGAGCTATCCGCACGTGAGTGGTGTCGTTAGAAGCGCCTCGGCGAGGGCTAGCTAAATATGTAATAAACTAAGGTAGGTGTAATATAAAAATTAAAGTTATGGTCCAAAAACTAGTTTTTCATTTCAACATTTTTTCGAGCTATCCGCACGTGAGTGGTGTCGTTAGAAGCGCCTCGGCGAGGGCTAGCTAAATATGTAATAAACTAAGGTAGGTGTAATATAAAAATTAAAGTTATGGTCCAAAAACTAGTTTTTCATTTCAACATTTTTTCGAGCTATCCGCACGTGAGTGGTGTCGTTAGAAGCGCCTCGGCGAGGGCTAGCTAAATATGTAATAAACTAAGGTAGGTGT
Organism: Autographa pulchrina; assembly: GCA_905475315.1. NCBI lineage: Eukaryota > Metazoa > Arthropoda > Insecta > Lepidoptera > Noctuidae > Autographa > Autographa pulchrina. The sequence goes on along the minus strand of FR997789.1, from coordinate 7,582,240 downwards.
AATATAAAAATTAAAGTTATGGTCCAAAAACTAGTTTTTCATTTCAACATTTTTTCGAGCTATCCGCACGTGAGTGGTGTCGTTAGAAGCGCCTCGGCGAGGGCTAGCTAAATATGTAATAAACTAAGGTAGGTGTAATATAAAAAATTAAAGTTATGGTCCAAAAACTAGTTTTTCATTTCAACATTTTTTCGAGCTATCCGCACGTGAGTGGTGTCGTTAGAAGCGCCTCGGCGAGGGCTAGCTAAATATGTAATAAACTAAGGTAGGTGTAATATAAAAATTAAAGTTATGGTCCAAAAACTAGTTTTTCATTTCAACATTTTTTCGAGCTATCCGCACGTGAGTGGTGTCGTTAGAAGCGCCTCGGCGAGGGCTAGCTAAATATGTAATAAACTAAGGTAGGTGTAATATAAAAATTAAAGTTATGGTCCAAAAACTAGTTTTTCATTTCAACATTTTTTCGAGCTATCCGCACGTGAGTGGTGTCGTTAGAAGCGCCTCGGCGAGGGCTAGCTAAATATGTAATAAACTAAGGTAGGTGTAATATAAAAATTAAAGTTATGGTCCAAAAACTAGTTTTACATTTCAACATTTTTTCGAGCTATCCGCACGTGAGTGGTGTCGTTAGAAGCGCCTCGGCGAGGGCTAGCTAAATATGTAATAAACTAAGGTAGGTGTAATATAAAAAATTAAAGTTATGGTCCAAAAACTAGTTTTTCATTTCAACATTTTTTCGAGCTATCCGCACGTGAGTGGTGTCGTTAGAAGCGCCTCGGCGAGGGCTAGCTAAATATGTAATAAACTAAGGTAGGTGTAATATAAAAATTAAAGTTATGGTCCAAAAACTAGTTTTTCATTTCAACATTTTTTCGAGCTATCCGCACGTGAGTGGTGTCGTTAGAAGCGCCTCGGCGAGGGCTAGCTAAATATGTAATAAACTAAGGTAGGTGTAATATAAAAATTAAAGTTATGGTCCAAAAACTAGTTTTTCATTTCAACATTTTTTCGAGCTATCCGCACGTGAGTGGTGTCGTTAGAAGCGCCTCGGCGAGGGCTAGCTAAATATGTAATAAACTAAGGTAGGTGTAATATAAAAATTAAAGTTATGGTCCAAAAACTAGTTTTACATTTCAACATTTTTTCGAGCTATCCGCACGTGAGTGGTGTCGTTAGAAGCGCCTCGGCGAGGGCTAGCTAAATATGTAATAAACTAAGGTAGGTGTAATATAAAAATTAAAGTTATGGTCCAAAAACTAGTTTTTCATTTCAACATTTTTTCGAGCTATCCGCACGTGAGTGGTGTCGTTAGAAGCGCCTCGGCGAGGGCTAGCTAAATATGTAATAAACTAAGGTAGGTGTAATATAAAAATTAAAGTTATGGTCCAAAAACTAGTTTTTCATTTCAACATTTTTTCGAGCTATCCGCACGTGAGTGGTGTCGTTAGAAGCGCCTCGGCGAGGGCTAGCTAAATATGTAATAAACTAAGGTAGGTGTAATATAAAAATTAAAGTTATGGTCCAAAAACTAGTTTTTCATTTCAACATTTTTTCGAGCTATCCGCACGTGAGTGGTTTCGTTAGAAGCGCCTCGGCGAGGGCTAGCTAAATATGTAATAAACTAAGGTAGGTGTAATATAAAAATTAAAGTTATGGTCCAAAAACTAGTTTTTCATTTCAACATTTTTTCGAGCTATCCGCACGTGAGTGGTGTCGTTAGAAGCGCCTCGGCGAGGGCTAGCTAAATATGTAATAAACTAAGGTAGGTGTAATATAAAAATTAAAGTTATGGTCCAAAAACTAGTTTTTCATTTCAACATTTTTTCGAGCTATCCGCACGTGAGTGGTGTCGTTAGAAGCGCCTCGGCGAGGGCTAGCTAAATATGTAATAAACTAAGGTAGGTGTAATATAAAAATTTAAGTTATGGTCCAAAAACTAGTTTTTCATTTCAACATTTTTTCGAGCTATCCGCACGTGAGTGGTGTCGTTAGAAGCGCCTCGGCGAGGGCTAGCTAAATATGTAATAAACTAAGGTAGGTGTAATATAAAAATTAAAGTTATGGTCCAAAAACTAGTTTTTCATTTCAACATTTTTTCGAGCTATCCGCACGTGAGTGGTGTCGTTAGAAGCGCCTCGGCGAGGGCTAGCTAAATATGTAATAAACTAAGGTAGGTGTAATATAAAAATTAAAGTTATGGTCCAAAAACTAGTTTTTCATTTCAACATTTTTTCGAGCTATCCGCACGTGAGTGGTGTCGTTAGAAGCGCCTCGGCGAGGGCTAGCTTATCTATACTAATATTATAAAGCTGAAGAGTTTGTTTGTTTGTTTGGTTGAACGCGCTAATCTCAGGAAGTACTGGTTAGAATTGAAAAAATCTTTTTGTGTTAGATAGTCCATTTATCGAGGAAGGCTTTAGGATATATAACATCACGCTGCGACCAATAGGAGCGAAGCAGCAGTGAAAAATGTCACAAAAACGGGGGAAAATATTCATACTTGAAAGCTTCCGTTGCGTGCGCTGCGTAAACGGTTCGAGTTACCCAAAATATATGTATGAAAGAATTGTTCCGCTTTCAATGATCTAAAAAAATGTCTTCGACAGTATATGTCTATCTTTTAAAATTGACTCACTATAACCTTTTTTAAGGTAATCATTTGGTCGAAATTAATGCATTATCTATACTTATAATATTATAAAGCTGAAGAGTTTGTTTGTTTGTTTGTTTGGTTGAACGCGCTAATCTCAGGAAGTACTGGTTAGAATTGAAAAAATCTTTTTGTGTTAGATAGTCCATTTATCGAGGAAGGCTTTAGGATATATAACATCACGCTGCGACCAATAGGAGCGAAGCAGCAGTGAAAAATGTCACAAAAACGGGGGAAAATATTCATACTTGAAAGCTTCCGTTGCGTGCGCTGCGTAAACGGTTCGAGTTACCCAAAATATATGTATGAAAGAATTGTTCCGCTTTCAATGATCTAAAAAAATGTCTGCGACAGTATATGTCTATCTTTTAAAATTGACTCACTATAACCTTTTTTAAGGTAATCATTTGGTCGAAATTAATGCATTATCTATACTATAATATTATAAAGCTGAAGAGTTTGTTTGTTTGTTTGGTTGAACGCGCTAATCTCAGGAAGTACTGGTTAGAATTGAAAAAATCTTTTTGTGTTAGATAGTCCATTTATCGAGGAAGGCTTTAGGATATATAACGTCACGCTGCGACCAATAGGAGCGAAGCAGCAGTGAAAAATGTCACAAAAACGGGGGAAAATATTCATACTTGAAAGCTTCCGTTGCGTGCGCTGCGTAAACGGTTCGAGTTACCCAAAATATATGTATGAAAGAATTGTTCCGCTTTCAATGATCTAAAAAAATGTCTGCGACAGTATATGTCTATCTTTTAAAATTGACTCACTATAACCTTTTTTAAGGTAATCATTTGGTCGAAATTAATGCATTATTGCCAATTATTTGCTACAGAGTTTTATCAACATAATCTATAGATACTAATTATATATAATTATCATTTACGCAGAAATACTTTTTTTTTTAACTTCTTAATCGTGGTCATAATAACAGAAATTGACGCGGACGAAGTCGCGGGGATCAGCTAGTATGTAATAAACTAAGGTAGGTGTAATATAAAAATTAAAGTTATGGTCCAAAAACTAGTTTTTCATTTCAACATTTTTTCGAGCTATCCGCACGTGAGTGGTGTCGTTAGAAGCGCCTCGGCGAGGGCTAGCTAAATATGTAATAAACTAAGGTAGGTGTAATATAAAAATTAAAGTTATGGTCCAAAAACTAGTTTTTCATTTCAACATTTTTTCGAGCTATCCGCACGTGAGTGGTGTCGTTAGAAGCGCCTCGGCGGGGGCTAGCTAAATATGTAATAAACTAAGGTAGGTGTAATATAAAAATTAAAGTTATGGTCCAAAAACTAGTTTTTCATTTCAACATTTTTTCGAGCTATCCGCACGTGAGTGGTGTCGTTAGAAGCGCCTCGGCGAGGGCTAGCTAAATATGTAATAAACTAAGGTAGGTGTAATATAAAAATTAAAGTTATGGTCCAAAAACTAGTTTTTCATTTCAAAATTTTTTCGAGCTATCCGCACGTGAGTGGTGTCGTTAGAAGCGCCTCGGCGAGGGCTAGCTAAATATGTAATAAACTAAGGTAGGTGTAATATAAAAATTAAAGTTATGGTCCAAAAACTAGTTTTTCATTTCAACATTTTTTCGAGCTATCCGCACGTGAGTGGTGTCGTTAGAAGCGCCTCGGCGAGGGCTAGCTAAATATGTAATAAACTAAGGTAGGTGTAATAAAAAAAATTAAGTTATGGTCCAAAAACTAGTTTTTCATTTCAACATTTTTTCGAGCTATCCGCACGTGAGTGGTGTCGTTAGAAGCGCCTCGGCGAGGGCTAGCTAAATATGTAATAAACTAAGGTAGGTGTAATATAAAAATTAAAGTTATGGTCCAAAAACTAGTTTTTCATTTCAACATTTTTTCGAGCTATCCGCACGTGAGTGGTGTCGTTAGAAGCGCCTCGGCGAGGGCTAGCTAAATATGTAATAAACTAAGGTAGGTGTAATATAAAAATTAAAGTTATGGTCCAAAAACTAGTTTTTCATTTCAACATTTTTTCGAGCTATCCGCACGTGAGTGGTGTCGTTAGAAGCGCCTCGGCGAGGGCTAGCTAAATATGTAATAAACTAAGGTAGGTGTAATATAAAAATTAAAGTTATGGTCCAAAAACTAGTTTTTCATTTCAACATTTTTTCGAGCTATCCGCACGTGAGTGGTGTCGTTAGAAGCGCCTCGGCGAGGGCTAGCTAAATATGTAATAAACTAAGGTAGGTGTAATATAAAAATTAAAGTTATGGTCCAAAAACTAGTTTTTCATTTCAACATTTTTTCGAGCTATCCGCACGTGAGTGGTGTCGTTAGAAGCGCCTCGGCGAGGGCTAGCTAAATATGTAATAAACTAAGGTAGGTGTAATATAAAAATTAAAGTTATGGTCCAAAAACTAGTTTTTCATTTCAACATTTTTTCGAGCTATCCGCACGTGAGTGGTGTCGTTAGAAGCGCCTCGGCGAGGGCTAGCTAATCTATACTAATATTATAAAGCTGAAGAGTTTGTTTGTTTGTTTGGTTGAACGCGCTAATCTCAGGAAGTACTGGTTAGAATTGAAAAAATCTTTTTGTGTTAGATAGTCCATTTATCGAGGAAGGCTTTAGGATATATAACATCACGCTGCGACCAATAGGAGCGAAGCAGCAGTGAAAAATGTCACAAAAACGGGGGAAAATATTCATACTTGAAAGCTTCCGTTGCGTGCGCTGCGTAAACGGTTCGAGTTACCCAAAATATATGTATGAAAGAATTGTTCCGCTTTCAATGATCTAAAAAAATGTCTTCGACAGTATATGTCTATCTTTTAAAATTGACTCACTATAACCTTTTTTAAGGTAATCATTTGGTCGAAATTAATGCATTATCTATACTTAATATTATAAAGCTGAAGAGTTTGTTTGTTTGTTTGTTTGGTTGAACGCGCTAATCTCAGGAAGTACTGGTTAGAATTGAAAAAATCTTTTTGTGTTAGATAGTCCATTTATCGAGGAAGGCTTTAGGATATATAACATCACGCTGCGACCAATAGGAGCGAAGCAGCAGTGAAAAATGTCACAAAAACGGGGGAAAATATTCATACTTGAAAGCTTCCGTTGCGTGCGCTGCGTAAACGGTTCGAGTTACCCAAAATATATGTATGAAAGAATTGTTCCGCTTTCAATGATCTAAAAAAATGTCTGCGACAGTATATGTCTATCTTTTAAAATTGACTCACTATAACCTTTTTTAAGGTAATCATTTGGTCGAAATTAATGCATTATCTATACTATATAATATTATAAAGCTGAAGAGTTTGTTTGTTTGTTTGGTTGAACGCGCTAATCTCAGGAAGTACTGGTTAGAATTGAAAAAATCTTTTTGTGTTAGATAGTCCATTTATCGAGGAAGGCTTTAGGATATATAACGTCACGCTGCGACCAATAGGAGCGAAGCAGCAGTGAAAAATGTCACAAAAACGGGGGAAAATATTCATACTTGAAAGCTTCCGTTGCGTGCGCTGCGTAAACGGTTCGAGTTACCCAAAATATATGTATGAAAGAATTGTTCCGCTTTCAATGATCTAAAAAAATGTCTGCGACAGTATATGTCTATCTTTTAAAATTGACTCACTATAACCTTTTTTAAGGTAATCATTTGGTCGAAATTAATGCATTATTGCCAATTATTTGCTACAGAGTTTTATCAACATAATCTATAGATACTAATTATATATAATTATCATTTACGCAGAAATACTTTTTTTTTTAACTTCTTAATCGTGGTCATAATAACAGAAATTGACGCGGACGAAGTCGCGGGGATCAGCTAGTATGTAATAAACTAAGGTAGGTGTAATATAAAAATTAAAGTTATGGTCCAAAAACTAGTTTTTCATTTCAACATTTTTTCGAGCTATCCGCACGTGAGTGGTGTCGTTAGAAGCGCCTCGGCGAGGGCTAGCTAAATATGTAATAAACTAAGGTAGGTGTAATATAAAAATTAAAGTTATGGTCCAAAAACTAGTTTTTCATTTCAACATTTTTTCGAGCTATCCGCACGTGAGTGGTGTCGTTAGAAGCGCCTCGGCGAGGGCTAGCTAAATATGTAATAAACTAAGGTAGGTGTAATATAAAAATTAAAGTTATGGTCCAAAAACTAGTTTTTCATTTCAACATTTTTTCGAGCTATCCGCACGTGAGTGGTGTCGTTAGAAGCGCCTCGGCGAGGGCTAGCTAAATATGTAATAAACTAAGGTAGGTGTAATATAAAAATTAAAGTTATGGTCCAAAAACTAGTTTTTCATTTCAAAATTTTTTCGAGCTATCCGCACGTGAGTGGTTTCGTTAGAAGCGCCTCGGCGAGGGCTAGCTAAATATGTAATAAACTAAGGTAGGTGTAATATAAAAATTAAAGTTATGGTCCAAAAACTAGTTTTTCATTTCAACATTTTTTCGAGCTATCCGCACGTGAGTGGTGTCGTTAGAAGCGCCTCGGCGAGGGCTAGCTAAATATGTAATAAACTAAGGTAGGTGTAATATAAAAATTAAAGTTATGGTCCAAAAACTAGTTTTTCATTTCAACATTTTTTCGAGCTATCCGCACGTGAGTGGTGTCGTTAGAAGCGCCTCGGCGAGGGCTAGCTAAATATGTAATAAACTAAGGTAGGTGTAATAAAAAAAATTAAGTTATGGTCCAAAAACTAGTTTTTCATTTCAACATTTTTTCGAGCTATCCGCACGTGAGTGGTGTCGTTAGAAGCGCCTCGGCGAGGGCTAGCTAAATATGTAATAAACTAAGGTAGGTGTAATATAAAAATTAAAGTTATGGTCCAAAAACTAGTTTTTCATTTCAACATTTTTTCGAGCTATCCGCACGTGAGTGGTGTCGTTAGAAGCGCCTCGGCGAGGGCTAGCTAAATATGTAATAAACTAAGGTAGGTGTAATATAAAAATTAAAGTTATGGTCCAAAAACTAGTTTTTCATTTCAACATTTTTTCGAGCTATCCGCACGTGAGTGGTGTCGTTAGAAGCGCCTCGGCGAGGGCTAGCTAAATATGTAATAAACTAAGGTAGGTGTAATATAAAAATTAAAGTTATGGTCCAAAAACTAGTTTTTCATTTCAACATTTTTTCGAGCTATCCGCACGTGAGTGGTGTCGTTAGAAGCGCCTCGGCGAGGGCTAGCTAAATATGTAATAAACTAAGGTAGGTGTAATATAAAAATTAAAGTTATGGTCCAAAAACTAGTTTTTCATTTCAACATTTTTTCGAGCTATCCGCACGTGAGTGGTGTCGTTAGAAGCGCCTCGGCGAGGGCTAGCTAAATATGTAATAAACTAAGGTAGGTGTAATATAAAAATTAAAGTTATGGTCCAAAAACTAGTTTTTCATTTCAACATTTTTTCGAGCTATCCGCACGTGAGTGGTGTCGTTAGAAGCGCCTCGGCGAGGGCTAGCTAAATATGTAATAAACTAAGGTAGGTGTAATATAAAAATTAAAGTTATGGTCCAAAAACTAGTTTTTCATTTCAACATTTTTTCGAGCTATCCGCACGTGAGTGGTGTCGTTAGAAGCGCCTCGGCGAGGGCTAGCTAAATATGTAATAAACTAAGGTAGGTGTAATATAAAAATTAAAGTTATGGTCCAAAAACTAGTTTTTCATTTCAAAATTTTTTCGAGCTATCCGCACGTGAGTGGTTTCGTTAGAAGCGCCTCGGCGAGGGCTAGCTAAATATGTAATAAACTAAGGTAGGTGTAATATAAAAATTAAAGTTATGGTCCAAAAACTAGTTTTTCATTTCAACATTTTTTCGAGCTATCCGCACGTGAGTGGTGTCGTTAGAAGCGCCTCGGCGAGGGCTAGCTAAATATGTAATAAACTAAGGTAGGTGTAATATAAAAATTAAAGTTATGGTCCAAAAACTAGTTTTTCATTTCAACATTTTTTCGAGCTATCCGCACGTGAGTGGTGTCGTTAGAAGCGCCTCGGCGAGGGCTAGCTAAATATGTAATAAACTAAGGTAGGTGTAATAAAAAAAATTAAGTTATGGTCCAAAAACTAGTTTTTCATTTCAACATTTTTTCGAGCTATCCGCACGTGAGTGGTGTCGTTAGAAGCGCCTCGGCGAGGGCTAGCTAAATATGTAATAAACTAAGGTAGGTGTAATATAAAAATTAAAGTTATGGTCCAAAAACTAGTTTTTCATTTCAACATTTTTTCGAGCTATCCGCACGTGAGTGGTGTCGTTAGAAGCGCCTCGGCGAGGGCTAGCTAAATATGTAATAAACTAAGGTAGGTGTAATATAAAAATTAAAGTTATGGTCCAAAAACTAGTTTTTCATTTCAACATTTTTTCGAGCTATCCGCACGTGAGTGGTGTCGTTAGAAGCGCCTCGGCGAGGGCTAGCTAAATATGTAATAAACTAAGGTAGGTGTAATATAAAAATTAAAGTTATGGTCCAAAAACTAGTTTTTCATTTCAACATTTTTTCGAGCTATCCGCACGTGAGTGGTGTCGTTAGAAGCGCCTCGGCGAGGGCTAGCTAAATATGTAATAAACTAAGGTAGGTGTAATATAAAAATTAAAGTTATGGTCCAAAAACTAGTTTTTCATTTCAACATTTTTTCGAGCTATCCGCACGTGAGTGGTGTCGTTAGAAGCGCCTCGGCGAGGGCTAGCTAAATATGTAATAAACTAAGGTAGGTGTAATATAAAAATTAAAGTTATGGTCCAAAAACTAGTTTTTCATTTCAACATTTTTTCGAGCTATCCGCACGTGAGTGGTGTCGTTAGAAGCGCCTCGGCGAGGGCTAGCTAATCTATACTAATATTATAAAGCTGAAGAGTTTGTTTGTTTGTTTGGTTGAACGCGCTAATCTCAGGAAGTACTGGTTAGAATTGAAAAAATCTTTTTGTGTTAGATAGTCCATTTATCGAGGAAGGCTTTAGGATATATAACATCACGCTGCGACCAATAGGAGCGAAGCAGCAGTGAAAAATGTCACAAAAACGGGGGAAAATATTCATACTTGAAAGCTTCCGTTGCGTGCGCTGCGTAAACGGTTCGAGTTACCCAAAATATATGTATGAAAGAATTGTTCCGCTTTCAATGATCTAAAAAAATGTCTGCGACAGTATATGTCTATCTTTTAAAATTGACTCACTATAACCTTTTTTAAGGTAATCATTTGGTCGAAATTAATGCATTATCTATACTTAATATTATAAAGCTGAAGAGTTTGTTTGTTTGTTTGTTTGGTTGAACGCGCTAATCTCAGGAAGTACTGGTTAGAATTGAAAAAATCTTTTTGTGTTAGATAGTCCATTTATCGAGGAAGGCTTTAGGATATATAACATCACGCTGCGACCAATAGGAGCGAAGCAGCAGTGAAAAATGTCACAAAAACGGGGGAAAATATTCATACTTGAAAGCTTCCGTTGCGTGCGCTGCGTAAACGGTTCGAGTTACCCAAAATATATGTATGAAAGAATTGTTCCGCTTTCAATGATCTAAAAAAATGTCTGCGACAGTATATGTCTATCTTTTAAAATTGACTCACTATAACCTTTTTTAAGGTAATCATTTGGTCGAAATTAATGCATTATCTATACTAATATTATAAAGCTGAAGAGTTTGTTTGTTTGTTTGGTTGAACGCGCTAATCTCAGGAAGTACTGGTTAGAATTGAAAAAATCTTTTTGTGTTAGATAGTCCATTTATCGAGGAAGGCTTTAGGATATATAACATCACGCTGCGACCAATAGGAGCGAAGCAGCAGTGAAAAATGTCACAAAAACGGGGGAAAATATTCATACTTGAAAGCTTCCGTTGCGTGCGCTGCGTAAACGGTTCGAGTTACCCAAAATATATGTATGAAAGAATTGTTCCGCTTTCAATGATCTAAAAAAATGTCTGCGACAGTATATGTCTATCTTTTAAAATTGACTCACTATAACCTTTTTTAAGGTAATCATTTGGTCGAAATTAATGCATTATCTATACTAATATTATAAAGCTGAAGAGTTTGTTTGTTTGTTTGGTTGAACGCGCTAATCTCAGGAAGTACTGGTTAGAATTGAAAAAATCTTTTTGTGTTAGATAGTCCATTTATCGAGGAAGGCTTTAGGATATATAACGTCACGCTGCGACCAATAGGAGCGAAGCAGCAGTGAAAAATGTCACAAAAACGGGGGAAAATATTCATACTTGAAAGCTTCCGTTGCGTGCGCTGCGTAAACGGTTCGAGTTACCCAAAATATATGTATGAAAGAATTGTTCCGCTTTCAATGATCTAAAAAAATGTCTGCGACAGTATATGTCTATCTTTTAAAATTGACTCACTATAACCTTTTTTAAGGTAATCATTTGGTCGAAATTAATGCATTATTGCCAATTATTTGCTACAGAGTTTTATCAACATAATCTATAGATACTAATTATATATAATTATCATTTACGCAGAAATACTTTTTTTTTTAACTTCTTAATCGTGGTCATAATAACAGAAATTGACGCGGACGAAGTCGCGGGGATCAGCTAGTATGTAATAAACTAAGGTAGGTGTAATATAAAAATTAAAGTTATGGTCCAAAAACTAGTTTTTCATTTCAACATTTTTTCGAGCTATCCGCACGTGAGTGGTGTCGTTAGAAGCGCCTCGGCGAGGGCTAGCTAAATATGTAATAAACTAAGGTAGGTGTAATATAAAAATTAAAGTTATGGTCCAAAAACTAGTTTTTCATTTCAACATTTTTTCGAGCTATCCGCACGTGAGTGGTGTCGTTAGAAGCGCCTCGGCGAGGGCTAGCTAAATATGTAATAAACTAAGGTAGGTGTAATATAAAAATTAAAGTTATGGTCCAAAAACTAGTTTTTCATTTCAACATTTTTTCGAGCTATCCGCACGTGAGTGGTGTCGTTAGAAGCGCCTCGGCGAGGGCTAGCTAAATATGTAATAAACTAAGGTAGGTGTAATATAAAAATTAAAGTTATGGTCCAAAAACTAGTTTTTCATTTCAACATTTTTTCGAGCTATCCGCACGTGAGTGGTTTCGTTAGAAGCGCCTCGGCGAGGGCTAGCTAAATATGTAATAAACTAAGGTAGGTGTAATATAAAAATTAAAGTTATGGTCCAAAAACTAGTTTTTCATTTCAACATTTTTTCGAGCTATCCGCACGTGAGTGGTGTCGTTAGAAGCGCCTCGGCGAGGGCTAGCTAAATATGTAATAAACTAAGGTAGGTGTAATATAAAAATTAAAGTTATGGTCCAAAAACTAGTTTTTCATTTCAACATTTTTTCGAGCTATCCGCACGTGAGTGGTGTCGTTAGAAGCGCCTCGGCGAGGGCTAGCTAAAAATGTAATAAACTAAGGTAGGTGTAATAAAAAAAATTAAGTTATGGTCCAAAAACTAGTTTTTCATTTCAACATTTTTTCGAGCTATCCGCACGTGAGTGGTGTCGTTAGAAGCGCCTCGGCGAGGGCTAGCTAAATATGTAATAAACTAAGGTAGGTGTAATATAAAAATTAAAGTTATGGTCCAAAAACTAGTTTTTCATTTCAACATTTTTTCGAGCTATCCGCACGTGAGTGGTGTCGTTAGAAGCGCCTCGGCGAGGGCTAGCTAAATATGTAATAAACTAAGGTAGGTGTAATATAAAAATTAAAGTTATGGTCCAAAAACTAGTTTTTCATTTCAACATTTTTTCGAGCTATCCGCACGTGAGTGGTGTCGTTAGAAGCGCCTCGGCGAGGGCTAGCTAAATATGTAATAAACTAAGGTAGGTGTAATATAAAAATTAAAGTTATGGTCCAAAAACTAGTTTTTCATTACAACATTTTTTCGAGCTATCCGCACGTGAATGGTGTCGTTAGAAGCGCCTCGGCGAGGGCTAGCTAAATATGTAATAAACAAAGGTAGGTGTAATATAAAAATTAAAGTTATGGTCCAAAAACTAGTTTTTCATTTCAACATTTTTTCGAGCTATCCGCACGTGAGTGGTGTCGTTAGAAGCGCCTCGGCGAGGGCTAGCTAAATATGTAATAAACTAAGGTAGGTGTAATATAAAAATTAAAGTTATGGTCCAAAAACTAGTTTTTCATTTCAACATTTTTTCGAGCTATCCGCACGTGAGTGGTGTCGTTAGAAGCGCCTCGGCGAGGGCTAGCTAAATATGTAATAAACTAAGGTAGGTGTAATATAAAAATTAAAGTAATGGTCCAAAAACTAGTTTTTCATTTCAACATTTTTTCGAGCTATCCGCACGTGAGTGGTGTCGTTAGAAGCGCCTCGGCGAGGGCTAGCTAAATATGTAATAAACTAAGGTAGGTGTAATATAAAAATTAAAGTTATGGTCCAAAAACTAGTTTTTCATTTCAACATTTTTTCGAGCTATCCGCACGTGAGTGGTGTCGTTAGAAGCGCCTCGGCGAGGGCTAGCTAAATATGTAATAAACTAAGGTAGGTGTAATATAAAAATTAAAGTTATGGTCCAAAAACTAGTTTTACATTTCAACATTTTTTCGAGCTATCCGCACGTGAGTGGTGTCGTTAGAAGCGCCTCGGCGAGGGCTAGCTAAATATGTAATAAACTAAGGTAGGTGTAATATAAAAAATTAAAGTTATGGTCCAAAAACTAGTTTTTCATTTCAACATTTTTTCGAGCTATCCGCACGTGAGTGGTGTCGTTAGAAGCGCCTCGGCGAGGGCTAGCTAAATATGTAATAAACTAAGGTAGGTGTAATATAAAAATTAAAGTTATGGTCCAAAAACTAGTTTTTCATTTCAACATTTTTTCGAGCTATCCGCACGTGAGTGGTGTCGTTAGAAGCGCCTCGGCGAGGGCTAGCTAAATATGTAATAAACTAAGGTAGGTGTAATATAAAAATTAAAGTTATGGTCCAAAAACTAGTTTTTCATTTCAACATTTTTTCGAGCTATCCGCACGTGAGTGGTGTCGTTAGAAGCGCCTCGGCGAGGGCTAGCTAAATATGTAATAAACTAAGGTAGGTGTAATATAAAAATTAAAGTTATGGTCCAAAAACTAGTTTTTCATTTCAACATTTTTTCGAGCTATCCGCACGTGAGTGGTGTCGTTAGAAGCGCCTCGGCGAGGGCTAGCTAAATATGTAATAAACTAAGGTAGGTGTAATATAAAAATTCAAGTTATGGTCCAAAAACTAGTTTTTCATTTCAACATTTTTTCGAGCTATCCGCACGTGAGTGGTGTCGTTAGAAGCGCCTCGGCGAGGGCTAGCTAAATATGTAATAAACTAAGGTAGGTGTAATATAAAAATTAAAGTTATGGTCCAAAAACTAGTTTTTCATTTCAACATTTTTTCGAGCTATCCGCACGTGAGTGGTGTCGTTAGAAGCGCCTCGGCGAGGGCTAGCTAAATATGTAATAAACTAAGGTAGGTGTAATATAAAAATTAAAGTTATGGTCCAAAAACTAGTTTTTCATTTCAACATTTTTTCGAGCTATCCGCACGTGAGTGGTGTCGTTAGAAGCGCCTCGGCGAGGGCTAGCTAAATATGTAATAAACTAAGGTAGGTGTAATATAAAAATTAAAGTTATGGTCCAAAAACTAGTTTTTCATTTCAACATTTTTTCGAGCTATCCGCACGTGAGTGGTGTCGTTAGAAGCGCCTCGGCGAGGGCTAGCTAAATATGTAATAAACTAAGGTAGGTGTAATATAAAAATTAAAGTTATGGTCCAAAAACTAGTTTTTCATTTCAACATTTTTTCGAGCTATCCGCACGTGAGTGGTGTCGTTAGAAGCGCCTCGGCGAGGGCTAGCTAAATATGTAATAAACTAAGGTAGGTGTAATATAAAAATTAAAGTTATGGTCCAAAAACTAGTTTTTCATTTCAACATTTTTTCGAGCTATCCGCACGTGAGTGGTGTCGTTAGAAGCGCCTCGGCGAGGGCTAGCTAAATATGTAATAAACTAAGGTAGGTGTAATATAAAAATTAAAGTTATGGTCCAAAAACTAGTTTTACATTTCAACATTTTTTCGAGCTATCCGCACGTGAGTGGTGTCGTTAGAAGCGCCTCGGCGAGGGCTAGCTAAATATGTAATAAACTAAGGTAGGTGTAATATAAAAATTAAAGTTATGGTCCAAAAACTAGTTTTTCATTTCAACATTTTTTCGAGCTATCCGCACGTGAGTGGTGTCGTTAGAAGCGCCTCGGCGAGGGCTAGCTAAATATGTAATAAACTAAGGTAGGTGTAATATAAAAATTAAAGTTATGGTCCAAAAACTAGTTTTTCATTTCAACATTTTTTCGAGCTATCCGCACGTGAGTGGTTTCGTTAGAAGCGCCTCGGCGAGGGCTAGCTAAATATGTAATAAACTAAGGTAGGTGTAATATAAAAATTCAAGTTATGGTCCAAAAACTAGTTTTTCATTTCAACATTTTTTCGAGCTATCCGCACGTGAGTGGTGTCGTTAGAAGCGCCTCGGCGAGGGCTAGCTAAATATGTAATAAACTAAGGTAGGTGTAATATAAAAATTAAAGTTATGGTCCAAAAACTAGTTTTTCATTTCAACATTTTTTCGAGCTATCCGCACGTGAGTGGTGTCGTTAGAAGCGCCTCGGCAAGGGCTAGCTAAATATGTAATAAACTAAGGTAGGTGTAATATAAAAATTAAAGATATGGTCCAAAAACTAGTTTTTCATTTCAACATTTTTTCGAGCTATCCGCACGTGAGTGGTGTCGTTAGAAGCGCCTCGGCGAGGGCTAGCTAAATATGTAATAAACTAAGGTAGGTGTAATATAAAAATTAAAGTTATGGTCCAAAAACTAGTTTTTCATTTCAACATTTTTTCGAGCTATCCGCACGTGAGTGGTGTCGTTAGAAGCGCCTCGGCGAGGGCTAGCTAAATATGTAATAAACTAAGGTAGAAGTAATATAAAAATTAAAGTTATGGTCCAAAAACTAGTTTTTCATTACAACATTTTTTCGAGCTATCCGCACGTGAGTGGTGTCGTTAGAAGCGCCTCGGCGAGGGCTAGCTAAATATGTAATAAACTAAGGTAGGTGTAATATAAAAATTAAAGTTATGGTCCAAAAACTAGTTTTTCATTTCAACATTTTTTCGAGCTATCCGCACGTGAGTGGTGTCGTTAGAAGCGCCTCGGCGAGGGCTAGCTAAATATGTAATAAACTAAGGTAGGTGTAATATAAAAATTAAAGTTATGGTCCAAAAACTAGTTTTTCATTTCAACATTTTTTCGAGCTATCCGCACGTGAGTGGTGTCGTTAGAAGCGCCTCGGCGAGGGCTAGCTAAATATGTAATAAACTAAGGTAGGTGTAATATAAAAATTAAAGTTATGGTCCAAAAACTAGTTTTTCATTACAACATTTTTTCGAGCTATCCGCACGTGAGTGGTGTCGTTAGAAGCGCCTCGGCGAGGGCTAGCTAAATATGTAATAAACTAAGGTAGGTGTAATATAAAAATTAAAGTTATGGTCCAAAAACTAGTTTTTCATTTCAACATTTTTTCGAGCTATCCGCACGTGAGTGGTGTCGTTAGAAGCGCCTCGGCGAGGGCTAGCTAAATATGTAATAAACTAAGGTAGGTGTAATATAAAAATTAAAGTTATGGTCCAAAAACTAGTTTTACATTTCAACATTTTTTCGAGCTATCGGCGAGGGCTAGCTAAATATGTAATAAACTAAGGTAGGTGTAATATAAAAATTCAAGTTATGGTCCAAAAACTAGTTTTTCATTTCAACATTTTTTCGAGCTATCCGCACGTGAGTGGTGTCGTTAGAAGCGCCTCGGCGAGGGCTAGCTAAATATGTAATAAACTAAGGTAGGTGTAATATAAAAATTAAAGTTATGGTCCAAAAACTAGTTTTTCATTTCAACATTTTTTCGAGCTATCCGCACGTGAGTGGTGTCGTTAGAAGCGCCTCGGCGAGGGCTAGCTAAATATGTAATAAACTAAGGTAGGTGTAATATAAAAATTAAAGATATGGTCCAAAAACTAGTTTTTCATTTCAACATTTTTTCGAGCTATCCGCACGTGAGTGGTGTCGTTAGAAGCGCCTCGGCGAGGGCTAGCTAAATATGTAATAAACTAAGGTAGGTGTAATATAAAAATTAAAGTTATGGTCCAAAAACTAGTTTTTCATTTCAACATTTTTTCGAGCTATCCGCACGTGAGTGGTGTCGTTAGAAGCGCCTCGGCGAGGGCTAGCTAAATATGTAATAAACTAAGGTAGAAGTAATATAAAAATTAAAGTTATGGTCCAAAAACTAGTTTTTCATTTCAACATTTTTTCGAGCTATCCGCACGTGAGTGGTGTCGTTAGAAGCGCCGAGGCGAGGGCTAGCTAAATATGTAATAAACTAAGGTAGGTGTAATATAAAAATTAAAGTTATGGTCCAAAAACTAGTTTTTCATTTCAACATTTTTTCGAGCTATCCGCACGTGAGTGGTGTCGTTAGAAGCGCCTCGGCGAGGGCTAGCTAAATATGTAATAAACTAAGGTAGGTGTAATATAAAAATTAAAGTTATGGTCCAAAAACTAGTTTTTCATTTCAACATTTTTTCGAGCTATCCGCACGTGAGTGGTGTCGTTAGAAGCGCCTCGGCGAGGGCTAGCTAAATATGTAATAAACTAAGGTAGGTGTAATATAAAAAATTAAAGTTATGGTCCAAAAACTAGTTTTTCATTTCAACATTTTTTCGAGCTATCCGCACGTGAGTGGTGTCGTTAGAAGCGCCTCGGCGAGGGCTAGCTAAATATGTAATAAACTAAGGTAGGTGTAATATAAAAATTAAAGTTATGGTCCAAAAACTAGTTTTTCATTTCAACATTTTTTCGAGCTATCCGCACGTGAGTGGTGTCGTTAGAAGCGCCTCGGCGAGGGCTAGCTAAATATGTAATAAACTAAGGTAGGTGTAATATAAAAATTAAAGTTATGGTCCAAAAACT
This sequence comes from Autographa pulchrina, assembly GCA_905475315.1. Classification (NCBI taxonomy): domain Eukaryota; kingdom Metazoa; phylum Arthropoda; class Insecta; order Lepidoptera; family Noctuidae; genus Autographa; species Autographa pulchrina. The sequence goes on along the minus strand of FR997789.1, from coordinate 7,564,651 downwards.
AGTTTTTCATTTCAACATTTTTTCGAGCTATCCGCACGTGAGTGGTGTCGTTAGAAGCGCCTCGGCGAGGGCTAGCTAAATATGTAATAAACTAAGGTAGGTGTAATATAAAAATTAAAGTTATGGTCCAAAAACTAGTTTTTCATTACAACATTTTTTCGAGCTATCCGCACGTGAATGGTGTCGTTAGAAGCGCCTCGGCGAGGGCTAGCTAAATATGTAATAAACAAAGGTAGGTGTAATATAAAAATTAAAGTTATGGTCCAAAAACTAGTTTTTCATTTCAACATTTTTTCGAGCTATCCGCACGTGAGTGGTGTCGTTAGAAGCGCCTCGGCGAGGGCTAGCTAAATATGTAATAAACTAAGGTAGGTGTAATATAAAAATTAAAGTTATGGTCCAAAAACTAGTTTTTCATTTCAACATTTTTTCGAGCTATCCGCACGTGAGTGGTGTCGTTAGAAGCGCCTCGGCGAGGGCTAGCTAAATATGTAATAAACTAAGGTAGGTGTAATATAAAAATTAAAGTAATGGTCCAAAAACTAGTTTTTCATTTCAACATTTTTTCGAGCTATCCGCACGTGAGTGGTGTCGTTAGAAGCGCCTCGGCGAGGGCTAGCTAAATATGTAATAAACTAAGGTAGGTGTAATATAAAAATTAAAGTTATGGTCCAAAAACTAGTTTTTCATTTCAACATTTTTTCGAGCTATCCGCACGTGAGTGGTGTCGTTAGAAGCGCCTCGGCGAGGGCTAGCTAAATATGTAATAAACTAAGGTAGGTGTAATATAAAAATTAAAGTTATGGTCCAAAAACTAGTTTTACATTTCAACATTTTTTCGAGCTATCCGCACGTGAGTGGTGTCGTTAGAAGCGCCTCGGCGAGGGCTAGCTAAATATGTAATAAACTAAGGTAGGTGTAATATAAAAAATTAAAGTTATGGTCCAAAAACTAGTTTTTCATTTCAACATTTTTTCGAGCTATCCGCACGTGAGTGGTGTCGTTAGAAGCGCCTCGGCGAGGGCTAGCTAAATATGTAATAAACTAAGGTAGGTGTAATATAAAAATTAAAGTTATGGTCCAAAAACTAGTTTTTCATTTCAACATTTTTTCGAGCTATCCGCACGTGAGTGGTGTCGTTAGAAGCGCCTCGGCGAGGGCTAGCTAAATATGTAATAAACTAAGGTAGGTGTAATATAAAAATTAAAGTTATGGTCCAAAAACTAGTTTTTCATTTCAACATTTTTTCGAGCTATCCGCACGTGAGTGGTGTCGTTAGAAGCGCCTCGGCGAGGGCTAGCTAAATATGTAATAAACTAAGGTAGGTGTAATATAAAAATTAAAGTTATGGTCCAAAAACTAGTTTTTCATTTCAACATTTTTTCGAGCTATCCGCACGTGAGTGGTGTCGTTAGAAGCGCCTCGGCGAGGGCTAGCTAAATATGTAATAAACTAAGGTAGGTGTAATATAAAAATTCAAGTTATGGTCCAAAAACTAGTTTTTCATTTCAACATTTTTTCGAGCTATCCGCACGTGAGTGGTGTCGTTAGAAGCGCCTCGGCGAGGGCTAGCTAAATATGTAATAAACTAAGGTAGGTGTAATATAAAAATTAAAGTTATGGTCCAAAAACTAGTTTTTCATTTCAACATTTTTTCGAGCTATCCGCACGTGAGTGGTGTCGTTAGAAGCGCCTCGGCGAGGGCTAGCTAAATATGTAATAAACTAAGGTAGGTGTAATATAAAAATTAAAGTTATGGTCCAAAAACTAGTTTTTCATTTCAACATTTTTTCGAGCTATCCGCACGTGAGTGGTGTCGTTAGAAGCGCCTCGGCGAGGGCTAGCTAAATATGTAATAAACTAAGGTAGGTGTAATATAAAAATTAAAGTTATGGTCCAAAAACTAGTTTTTCATTTCAACATTTTTTCGAGCTATCCGCACGTGAGTGGTGTCGTTAGAAGCGCCTCGGCGAGGGCTAGCTAAATATGTAATAAACTAAGGTAGGTGTAATATAAAAATTAAAGTTATGGTCCAAAAACTAGTTTTTCATTTCAACATTTTTTCGAGCTATCCGCACGTGAGTGGTGTCGTTAGAAGCGCCTCGGCGAGGGCTAGCTAAATATGTAATAAACTAAGGTAGGTGTAATATAAAAATTAAAGTTATGGTCCAAAAACTAGTTTTTCATTTCAACATTTTTTCGAGCTATCCGCACGTGAGTGGTGTCGTTAGAAGCGCCTCGGCGAGGGCTAGCTAAATATGTAATAAACTAAGGTAGGTGTAATATAAAAATTAAAGTTATGGTCCAAAAACTAGTTTTACATTTCAACATTTTTTCGAGCTATCCGCACGTGAGTGGTGTCGTTAGAAGCGCCTCGGCGAGGGCTAGCTAAATATGTAATAAACTAAGGTAGGTGTAATATAAAAATTAAAGTTATGGTCCAAAAACTAGTTTTTCATTTCAACATTTTTTCGAGCTATCCGCACGTGAGTGGTGTCGTTAGAAGCGCCTCGGCGAGGGCTAGCTAAATATGTAATAAACTAAGGTAGGTGTAATATAAAAATTAAAGTTATGGTCCAAAAACTAGTTTTTCATTTCAACATTTTTTCGAGCTATCCGCACGTGAGTGGTTTCGTTAGAAGCGCCTCGGCGAGGGCTAGCTAAATATGTAATAAACTAAGGTAGGTGTAATATAAAAATTCAAGTTATGGTCCAAAAACTAGTTTTTCATTTCAACATTTTTTCGAGCTATCCGCACGTGAGTGGTGTCGTTAGAAGCGCCTCGGCGAGGGCTAGCTAAATATGTAATAAACTAAGGTAGGTGTAATATAAAAATTAAAGTTATGGTCCAAAAACTAGTTTTTCATTTCAACATTTTTTCGAGCTATCCGCACGTGAGTGGTGTCGTTAGAAGCGCCTCGGCAAGGGCTAGCTAAATATGTAATAAACTAAGGTAGGTGTAATATAAAAATTAAAGATATGGTCCAAAAACTAGTTTTTCATTTCAACATTTTTTCGAGCTATCCGCACGTGAGTGGTGTCGTTAGAAGCGCCTCGGCGAGGGCTAGCTAAATATGTAATAAACTAAGGTAGGTGTAATATAAAAATTAAAGTTATGGTCCAAAAACTAGTTTTTCATTTCAACATTTTTTCGAGCTATCCGCACGTGAGTGGTGTCGTTAGAAGCGCCTCGGCGAGGGCTAGCTAAATATGTAATAAACTAAGGTAGAAGTAATATAAAAATTAAAGTTATGGTCCAAAAACTAGTTTTTCATTACAACATTTTTTCGAGCTATCCGCACGTGAGTGGTGTCGTTAGAAGCGCCTCGGCGAGGGCTAGCTAAATATGTAATAAACTAAGGTAGGTGTAATATAAAAATTAAAGTTATGGTCCAAAAACTAGTTTTTCATTTCAACATTTTTTCGAGCTATCCGCACGTGAGTGGTGTCGTTAGAAGCGCCTCGGCGAGGGCTAGCTAAATATGTAATAAACTAAGGTAGGTGTAATATAAAAATTAAAGTTATGGTCCAAAAACTAGTTTTTCATTTCAACATTTTTTCGAGCTATCCGCACGTGAGTGGTGTCGTTAGAAGCGCCTCGGCGAGGGCTAGCTAAATATTTAATAAACTAAGGTAGGTGTAATATAAAAATTAAAGTTATGGTCCAAAAACTAGTTTTTCATTACAACATTTTTTCGAGCTATCCGCACGTGAGTGGTGTCGTTAGAAGCGCCTCGGCGAGGGCTAGCTAAATATGTAATAAACTAAGGTAGGTGTAATATAAAAATTAAAGTTATGGTCCAAAAACTAGTTTTTCATTTCAACATTTTTTCGAGCTATCCGCACGTGAGTGGTGTCGTTAGAAGCGCCTCGGCGAGGGCTAGCTAAATATGTAATAAACTAAGGTAGGTGTAATATAAAAATTAAAGTTATGGTCCAAAAACTAGTTTTACATTTCAACATTTTTTCGAGCTATCGGCGAGGGCTAGCTAAATATGTAATAAACTAAGGTAGGTGTAATATAAAAATTCAAGTTATGGTCCAAAAACTAGTTTTTCATTTCAACATTTTTTCGAGCTATCCGCACGTGAGTGGTGTCGTTAGAAGCGCCTCGGCGAGGGCTAGCTAAATATGTAATAAACTAAGGTAGGTGTAATATAAAAATTAAAGTTATGGTCCAAAAACTAGTTTTTCATTTCAACATTTTTTCGAGCTATCCGCACGTGAGTGGTGTCGTTAGAAGCGCCTCGGCAAGGGCTAGCTAAATATGTAATAAACTAAGGTAGGTGTAATATAAAAATTAAAGATATGGTCCAAAAACTAGTTTTTCATTTCAACATTTTTTCGAGCTATCCGCACGTGAGTGGTGTCGTTAGAAGCGCCTCGGCGAGGGCTAGCTAAATATGTAATAAACTAAGGTAGGTGTAATATAAAAATTAAAGTTATGGTCCAAAAACTAGTTTTTCATTTCAACATTTTTTCGAGCTATCCGCACGTGAGTGGTGTCGTTAGAAGCGCCTCGGCGAGGGCTAGCTAAATATGTAATAAACTAAGGTAGAAGTAATATAAAAATTAAAGTTATGGTCCAAAAACTAGTTTTTCATTACAACATTTTTTCGAGCTATCCGCACGTGAGTGGTGTCGTTAGAAGCGCCGAGGCGAGGGCTAGCTAAATATGTAATAAACTAAGGTAGGTGTAATATAAAAATTAAAGTTATGGTCCAAAAACTAGTTTTTCATTTCAACATTTTTTCGAGCTATCCGCACGTGAGTGGTGTCGTTAGAAGCGCCTCGGCGAGGGCTAGCTAAATATGTAATAAACTAAGGTAGGTGTAATATAAAAATTAAAGTTATGGTCCAAAAACTAGTTTTTCATTTCAACATTTTTTCGAGCTATCCGCACGTGAGTGGTGTCGTTAGAAGCGCCTCGGCGAGGGCTAGCTAAATATGTAATAAACTAAGGTAGGTGTAATATAAAAAATTAAAGTTATGGTCCAAAAACTAGTTTTTCATTTCAACATTTTTTCGAGCTATCCGCACGTGAGTGGTGTCGTTAGAAGCGCCTCGGCGAGGGCTAGCTAAATATGTAATAAACTAAGGTAGGTGTAATATAAAAATTAAAGTTATGGTCCAAAAACTAGTTTTTCATTTCAACATTTTTTCGAGCTATCCGCACGTGAGTGGTGTCGTTAGAAGCGCCTCGGCGAGGGCTAGCTAAATATGTAATAAACTAAGGTAGGTGTAATATAAAAATTAAAGTTATGGTCCAAAAACTAGTTTTTCATTTCAACATTTTTTCGAGCTATCCGCACGTGAGTGGTGTCGTTAGAAGCGCCTCGGCGAGGGCTAGCTAAATATGTAATAAACTAAGGTAGGTGTAATATAAAAATTAAAGTTATGGTCCAAAAACTAGTTTTTCATTTCAACATTTTTTCGAGCTATCCGCACGTGAGTGGTGTCGTTAGAAGCGCCTCGGCGAGGGCTAGCTAAATATGTAATAAACTAAGGTAGGTGTAATATAAAAATTAAAGTTATGGTCCAAAAACTAGTTTTTCATTTCAACATTTTTTCGAGCTATCCGCACGTGAGTGGTGTCGTTAGAAGCGCCTCGGCGAGGGCTAGCTAAATATGTAATAAACTAAGGTAGGTGTAATATAAAAATTAAAGTTATGGTCCAAAAACTAGTTTTTCATTTCAACATTTTTTCGAGCTATCCGCACGTGAGTGGTGTCGTTAGAAGCGCCTCGGCGAGGGCTAGCTAAATATGTAATAAACTAAGGTAGGTGTAATATAAAAATTAAAGTTATGGTCCAAAAACTAGTTTTTCATTTCAACATTTTTTCGAGCTATCCGCACGTGAGTGGTGTCGTTAGAAGCGCCTCGGCGAGGGCTAGCTAAATATGTAATAAACTAAGGTAGGTGTAATATAAAAATTAAAGTTATGGTCCAAAAACTAGTTTTTCATTACAACATTTTTTCGAGCTATCCGCACGTGAGTGGTGTCGTTAGAAGCGCCTCGGCGAGGGCTAGCTAAATATGTAATAAACTAAGGTAGGTGTAATATAAAAATTAAAGTTATGGTCCAAAAACTAGTTTTTCATTTCAACATTTTTTCGAGCTATCCGCACGTGAGTGGTGTCGTTAGAAGCGCCTCGGCGAGGGCTAGCTAAATATGTAATAAACTAAGGTAGGTGTAATATAAAAATTAAAGTTATGGTCCAAAAACTAGTTTTACATTTCAACATTTTTTCGAGCTATCCGCACGTGAGTGGTGTCGTTAGAAGCGCCTCGGCGAGGGCTAGCTAAATATGTAATAAACTAAGGTAGGTGTAATATAAAAATTAAAGTTATGGTCCAAAAACTAGTTTTTCATTTCAACATTTTTTCGAGCTATCCGCACGTGAGAGGTGTCGTTAGAAGCGCCTCGGCGAGGGCTAGCTAAATATGTAATAAACTAAGGTAGGTGTAATATAAAAATTAAAGTTATGGTCCAAAAACTAGTTTTTCATTTCAACATTTTTTCGAGCTATCCGCACGTGAGTGGTTTCGTTAGAAGCGCCTCGGCGAGGGCTAGCTAAATATGTAATAAACTAAGGTAGGTGTAATATAAAAATTCAAGTTATGGTCCAAAAACTAGTTTTTCATTTCAACATTTTTTCGAGCTATCCGCACGTGAGTGGTGTCGTTAGAAGCGCCTCGGCGAGGGCTAGCTAAATATGTAATAAACTAAGGTAGGTGTAATATAAAAATTAAAGTTATGGTCCAAAAACTAGTTTTTCATTTCAACATTTTTTCGAGCTATCCGCACGTGAGTGGTGTCGTTAGAAGCGCCTCGGCAAGGGCTAGCTAAATATGTAATAAACTAAGGTAGGTGTAATATAAAAATTAAAGTTATGGTCCAAAAACTAGTTTTTCATTTCAACATTTTTTCGAGCTATCCGCACGTGAGTGGTGTCGTTAGAAGCGCCTCGGCGAGGGCTAGCTAAATATGTAATAAACTAAGGTAGGTGTAATATAAAAATTAAAGTTATGGTCCAAAAACTAGTTTTTCATTTCAACATTTTTTCGAGCTATCCGCACGTGAGTGGTGTCGTTAGAAGCGCCTCGGCGAGGGCTAGCTAAATATGTAATAAACTAAGGTAGGTGTAATATAAAAATTAAAGTTATGGTCCAAAAACTAGTTTTTCATTACAACATTTTTTCGAGCTATCCGCACGTGAGTGGTGTCGTTAGAAGCGCCTCGGCGAGGGCTAGCTAAATATGTAATAAACTAAGGTAGGTGTAATATAAAAATTAAAGTTATGGTCCAAAAACTAGTTTTTCATTTCAACATTTTTTCGAGCTATCCGCACGTGAGTGGTGTCGTTAGAAGCGCCTCGGCGAGGGCTAGCTAAATATGTAATAAACTAAGGTAGGTGTAATATAAAAATTAAAGTTATGGTCCAAAAACTAGTTTTTCATTTCAACATTTTTTCGAGCTATCCGCACGTGAGTGGTGTCGTTAGAAGCGCCTCGGCGAGGGCTAGCTAAATATGTAATAAACTAAGGTAGGTGTAATATAAAAATTAAAGTTATGGTCCAAAAACTAGTTTTTCATTTCAACATTTTTTCGAGCTATCCGCACGTGAGTGGTGTCGTTAGAAGCGCCTCGGCGAGGGCTAGCTAAATATGTAATAAACTAAGGTAGGTGTAATATAAAAATTAAAGTTATGGTCCAAAAACTAGTTTTTCATTTCAACATTTTTTCGAGCTATCCGCACGTGAGTGGTGTCGTTAGAAGCGCCTCGGCAAGGGCTAGCTAAATATGTAATAAACTAAGGTAGGTGTAATATAAAAATTAAAGTTATGGTCCAAAAACTAGTTTTTCATTTCAACATTTTTTCGAGCTATCCGCACGTGAGTGGTGTCGTTAGAAGCGCCTCGGCGAGGGCTAGCTAAATATGTAATAAACTAAGGTAGGTGTAATATAAAAATTAAAGTTATGGTCCAAAAACTAGTTTTTCATTTCAACATTTTTTCGAGCTATCCGCACGTGAGTGGTGTCGTTAGAAGCGCCTCGGCGAGGGCTAGCTAAATATGTAATAAACTAAGGTAGGTGTAATATAAAAATTAAAGTTATGGTCCAAAAACTAGTTTTTCATTTCAACATTTTTTCGAGCTATCCGCACGTGAGTGGTGTCGTTAGAAGCGCCTCGGCGAGGGCTAGCTAAATATGTAATAAACTAAGGTAGGTGTAATATAAAAATTAAAGTTATGGTCCAAAAACTAGTTTTTCATTTCAACATTTTTTCGAGCTATCCGCACGTGAGTGGTGTCGTTAGAAGCGCCTCGGCGAGGGCTAGCTAAATATGTAATAAACTAAGGTAGGTGTAATATAAAAATTAAAGTTATGGTCCAAAAACTAGTTTTTCATTTCAACATTTTTTCGAGCTATCCGCACGTAAGTGGTGTCGTTAGAAGCGCCTCGGCGAGGGCTAGCTAAATATGTAATAAACTAAGGTAGGTGTAATATAAAAATTAAAGTTATGGTCCAAAAACTAGTTTTTCATTTCAACATTTTTTCGAGCTATCCGCACGTGAGTGGTGTCGTTAGAAGCGCCTCGGCGAGGGCTAGCTAAATATGTAATAAACTAAGGTAGGTGTAATATAAAAATTAAAGTTATGGTCCAAAAACTAGTTTTTCATTTCAACATTTTTTCGAGCTATCCGCACGTGAGTGGTGTCGTTAGAAGCGCCTCGGCGAGGGCTAGCTAAATATGTAATAAACTAAGGTAGGTGTAATATAAAAATTAAAGTTATGGTCCAAAAACTAGTTTTTCATTTCAACATTTTTTCGAGCTATCCGCACGTGAGTGGTGTCGTTAGAAGCGCCTCGGCGAGGGCTAGCTAAATATGTAATAAACTAAGGTAGGTGTAATATAAAAATTAAAGTTATGGTCCAAAAACTAGTTTTTCATTTCAACATTTTTTCGAGCTATCCGCACGTGAGTGGTGTCGTTAGAAGCGCCTCGGCGAAGGCTAGCTAAATATGTAATAAACTAAGGTAGGTGTAATATAAAAATTAAAGTTATGGTCCAAAAACTAGTTTTTCATTTCAACATTTTTTCGAGCTATCCGCACGTGAGTGGTGTCGTTAGAAGCGCCTCGGCGAGGGCTAGCTAAATATGTAATAAACTAAGGTAGGTGTAATATAAAAATTAAAGTTATGGTCCAAAAACTAGTTTTTCATTTCAACATTTTTTCGAGCTATCCGCACGTGAGTGGTGTCGTTAGAAGCGCCTCGGCGAGGGCTAGCTAAATATGTAATAAACTAAGGTAGGTGTAATATAAAAATTAAAGTCATGGTCCAAAAACTAGTTTTTCATTTCAACATTTTTTCGAGCTATCCGCACGTGAGTGGTGTCGTTAGAAGCGCCTCGGCGAGGGCTAGCTAAATATGTAATAAACTAAGGTAGGTGTAATATAAAAATTAAAGTTATGGTCCAAAAACTAGTTTTACATTTCAACATTTTTTCGAGCTATCCGCACGTGAGTGGTGTCGTTAGAAGCGCCTCGGCGAGGGCTAGCTAAATATGTAATAAACTAAGGTAGGTGTAATATAAAAAATTAAAGTTATGGTCCAAAAACTAGTTTTTCATTTCAACATTTTTTCGAGTTATCCGCACGTGAGTGGTGTCGTTAGAAGCGCCTCGGCGAGGGCTAGCTAAATATGTAATAAACTAAGGTAGGTGTAATATAAAAATTAAAGTTATGGTCCAAAAACTAGTTTTTCATTTCAACATTTTTTCGAGCTATCCGCACGTGAGTGGTGTCGTTAGAAGCGCCTCGGCGAGGGCTAGCTAAATATGTAATAAACTAAGGTAGGTGTAATATAAAAATTAAAGTTATGGTCCAAAAACTAGTTTTTCATTTCAACATTTTTTCGAGCTATCCGCACGTGAGTGGTGTCGTTAGAAGCGCCTCGGCGAGGGCTAGCTAAATATGTAATAAACTAAGGTAGGTGTAATATAAAAATTAAAGTTATGGTCCAAAAACTAGTTTTTCATTTCAACATTTTTTCGAGCTATCCGCACGTGAGTGGTGTCGTTAGAAGCGCCTCGGCGAGGGCTAGCTAAATATGTAATAAACTAAGGTAGGTGTAATATAAAAATTAAAGTTATGGTCCAAAAACTAGTTTTTCATTACAACATTTTTTCGAGCTATCCGCACGTGAGTGGTGTCGTTAGAAGCGCCTCGGCGAGGGCTAGCTAAATATGTAATAAACTAAGGTAGGTGTAATATAAAAATTAAAGTTATGGTCCAAAAACTAGTTTTTCATTTCAACATTTTTTCGAGCTATCCGCACGTGAGTGGTGTCGTTAGAAGCGCCTCGGCGAGGGCTAGCTAAATATGTAATAAACTAAGGTAGGTGTAATATAAAAATTAAAGTTATGGTCCAAAAACTAGTTTTACATTTCAACATTTTTTCGAGCTATCCGCACGTGAGTGGTGTCGTTAGAAGCGCCTCGGCGAGGGCTAGCTAAATATGTAATAAACTAAGGTAGGTGTAATATAAAAATTAAAGTTATGGTCCAAAAACTAGTTTTTCATTTCAACATTTTTTCGAGCTATCCGCACGTGAAAGGTGTCGTTAGAAGCGCCTCGGCGAGGGCTAGCTAAATATGTAATAAACTAAGGTAGGTGTAATATAAAAATTAAAGTTATGGTCCAAAAACTAGTTTTTCATTTCAACATTTTTTCGAGCTATCCGCACGTGAGTGGTTTCGTTAGAAGCGCCTCGGCGAGGGCTAGCTAAATATGTAATAAACTAAGGTAGGTGTAATATAAAAATTCAAGTTATGGTCCAAAAACTAGTTTTTCATTTCAACATTTTTTCGAGCTATCCGCACGTGAGTGGTGTCGTTAGAAGCGCCTCGGCGAGGGCTAGCTAAATATGTAATAAACTAAGGTAGGTGTAATATAAAAATTAAAGTTATGGTCCAAAAACTAGTTTTTCATTTCAACATTTTTTCGAGCTATCCGCACGTGAGTGGTGTCGTTAGAAGCGCCTCGGCAAGGGCTAGCTAAATATGTAATAAACTAAGGTAGGTGTAATATAAAAATTAAAGTTATGGTCCAAAAACTAGTTTTTCATTTCAACATTTTTTCGAGCTATCCGCACGTGAGTGGTGTCGTTAGAAGCGCCTCGGCGAGGGCTAGCTAAATATGTAATAAACTAAGGTAGGTGTAATATAAAAATTAAAGTTATGGTCCAAAAACTAGTTTTTCATTTCAACATTTTTTCGAGCTATCCGCACGTGAGTGGTGTCGTTAGAAGCGCCTCGGCGAGGGCTAGCTAAATATGTAATAAACTAAGGTAGGTGTAATATAAAAATTAAAGTTATGGTCCAAAAACTAGTTTTTCATTACAACATTTTTTCGAGCTATCCGCACGTGAGTGGTGTCGTTAGAAGCGCCTCGGCGAGGGCTAGCTAAATATGTAATAAACTAAGGTAGGTGTAATATAAAAATTAAAGTTATGGTCCAAAAACTAGTTTTTCATTTCAACATTTTTTCGAGCTATCCGCACGTGAGTGGTGTCGTTAGAAGCGCCTCGGCGAGGGCTAGCTAAATATGTAATAAACTAAGGTAGGTGTAATATAAAAATTAAAGTTATGGTCCAAAAACTAGTTTTTCATTTCAACATTTTTTCGAGCTATCCGCACGTGAGTGGTGTCGTTAGAAGCGCCTCGGCGAGGGCTAGCTAAATATGTAATAAACTAAGGTAGGTGTAATATAAAAATTAAAGTTATGGTCCAAAAACTAGTTTTTCATTTCAACATTTTTTCGAGCTATCCGCACGTGAGTGGTGTCGTTAGAAGCGCCTCGGCGAGGGCTAGCTAAATATGTAATAAACTAAGGTAGGTGTAATATAAAAATTAAAGTTATGGTCCAAAAACTAGTTTTTCATTTCAACATTTTTTCGAGCTATCCGCACGTGAGTGGTGTCGTTAGAAGCGCCTCGGCAAGGGCTAGCTAAATATGTAATAAACTAAGGTAGGTGTAATATAAAAATTAAAGTTATGGTCCAAAAACTAGTTTTTCATTTCAACATTTTTTCGAGCTATCCGCACGTGAGTGGTGTCGTTAGAAGCGCCTCGGCGAGGGCTAGCTAAATATGTAATAAACTAAGGTAGGTGTAATATAAAAATTAAAGTTATGGTCCAAAAACTAGTTTTTCATTTCAACATTTTTTCGAGCTATCCGCACGTGAGTGGTGTCGTTAGAAGCGCCTCGGCGAGGGCTAGCTAAATATGTAATAAACTAAGGTAGGTGTAATATAAAAATTAAAGTTATGGTCCAAAAACTAGTTTTTCATTTCAACATTTTTTCGAGCTATCCGCACGTGAGTGGTGTCGTTAGAAGCGCCTCGGCGAGGGCTAGCTAAATATGTAATAAACTAAGGTAGGTGTAATATAAAAATTAAAGTTATGGTCCAAAAACTAGTTTTTCATTTCAACATTTTTTCGAGCTATCCGCACGTGAGTGGTGTCGTTAGAAGCGCCTCGGCGAGGGCTAGCTAAATATGTAATAAACTAAGGTAGGTGTAATATAAAAATTAAAGTTATGGTCCAAAAACTAGTTTTTCATTTCAACATTTTTTCGAGCTATCCGCACGTGAGTGGTGTCGTTAGAAGCGCCTCGGCGAGGGCTAGCTAAATATGTAATAAACTAAGGTAGGTGTAATATAAAAATTAAAGTTATGGTCCAAAAACTAGTTTTTCATTTCAACATTTTTTCGAGCTATCCGCACGTGAGTGGTGTCGTTAGAAGCGCCTCGGCGAGGGCTAGCTAAATATGTAATAAACTAAGGTAGGTGTAATATAAAAATTAAAGTTATGGTCCAAAAACTAGTTTTTCATTTCAACATTTTTTCGAGCTATCCGCACGTGAGTGGTGTCGTTAGAAGCGCCTCGGCGAGGGCTAGCTAAATATGTAATAAACTAAGGTAGGTGTAATATAAAAATTAAAGTTATGGTCCAAAAACTAGTTTTTCATTTCAACATTTTTTCGAGCTATCCGCACGTGAGTGGTGTCGTTAGAAGCGCCTCGGCGAGGGCTAGCTAAATATGTAATAAACTAAGGTAGGTGTAATATAAAAATTAAAGTTATGGTCCAAAAACTAGTTTTTCATTTCAACATTTTTTCGAGCTATCCGCACGTGAGTGGTGTCGTTAGAAGCGCCTCGGCGAGGGCTAGCTAAATATGTAATAAACTAAGGTAGGTGTAATATAAAAATTAAAGTTATGGTCCAAAAACTAGTTTTTCATTTCAACATTTTTTCGAGCTATCCGCACGTGAGTGGTGTCGTTAGAAGCGCCTCGGCGAGGGCTAGCTAAATATGTAATAAACTAAGGTAGGTGTAATATAAAAATTAAAGTTATGGTCCAAAAACTAGTTTTTCATTTCAACATTTTTTCGAGCTATCCGCACGTGAGTGGTGTCGTTAGAAGCGCCTCGGCGAGGGCTAGCTAAATATGTAATAAACTAAGGTAGGTGTAATATAAAAATTAAAGTTATGGTCCAAAAACTAGTTTTTCATTTCAACATTTTTTCGAGCTATCCGCACGTGAGTGGTGTCGTTAGAAGCGCCTCGGCGAGGGCTAGCTAAATATGTAATAAACTAAGGTAGGTGTAATATAAAAATTAAAGTTATGGTCCAAAAACTAGTTTTTCATTTCAACATTTTTTCGAGCTATCCGCACGTGAGTGGTGTCGTTAGAAGCGCCTCGGCGAGGGCTAGCTAAATATGTAATAAACTAAGGTAGGTGTAATATAAAAATTAAAGTTATGGTCCAAAAACTAGTTTTTCATTTCAACATTTTTTCGAGCTATCCGCACGTGAGTGGTGTCGTTAGAAGCGCCTCGGCGAGGGCTAGCTAAATATGTAATAAACTAAGGTAGGTGTAATATAAAAATTAAAGTTATGGTCCAAAAACTAGTTTTTCATTTCAACATTTTTTCGAGCTATCCGCACGTGAGTGGTGTCGTTAGAAGCGCCTCGGCGAGGGCTAGCTAAATATGTAATAAACTAAGGTAGGTGTAATATAAAAATTAAAGTTATGGTCCAAAAACTAGTTTTTCATTTCAACATTTTTTCGAGCTATCCGCACGTGAGTGGTGTCGTTAGAAGCGCCTCGGCGAGGGCTAGCTAAATATGTAATAAACTAAGGTAGGTGTAATATAAAAATTAAAGTTATGGTCCAAAAACTAGTTTTACATTTCAACATTTTTTCGAGCTATCCGCACGTGAGTGGTGTCGTTAGAAGCGCCTCGGCGAGGGCTAGCTAAATATGTAATAAACTAAGGTAGGTGTAATATAAAAAATTAAAGTTATGGTCCAAAAACTAGTTTTTCATTTCAACATTTTTTCGAGTTATCCGCACGTGAGTGGTGTCGTTAGAAGCGCCTCGGCGAGGGCTAGCTAAATATGTAATAAACTAAGGTAGGTGTAATATAAAAATTAAAGTTATGGTCCAAAAACTAGTTTTTCATTTCAACATTTTTTCGAGCTATCCGCACGTGAGTGGTGTCGTTAGAAGCGCCTCGGCGAGGGCTAGCTAAATATGTAATAAACTAAGGTAGGTGTAATATAAAAATTAAAGTTATGGTCCAAAAACTAGTTTTTCATTTCAACATTTTTTCGAGCTATCCGCACGTGAGTGGTGTCGTTAGAAGCGCCTCGGCGAGGGCTAGCTAAATATGTAATAAACTAAGGTAGGTGTAATATAAAAATTAAAGTTATGGTCCAAAAACTAGTTTTTCATTTCAACATTTTTTAGAGCTATCCGCACGTGAGTGGTGTCGTTAGAAGCGCCTTGGCGAGGGCTAGCTAAATATGTAATAAACTAAGGTAGGTGTAATATAAAAATTAAAGTTATGGTCCAAAAACTAGTTTTTCATTTCAACATTTTTTCGAGCTATCCGCACGTGAGTGGTGTCGTTAGAAGCGCCTCGGCGAGGGCTAGCTAAATATGTAATAAACTAAGGTAGGTGTAATATAAAAATTAAAGTTATGGTCCAAAAACTAGTTTTTCATTTCAACATTTTTTCGAGCTATCCGCACGTGAGTGGTGTCGTTAGAAGCGCCTCGGCGAGGGCTAGCTAAATCTATATATATAAAAGAAAGTCGTGTTAGTTACTCCATTTATAACTAAAGAACGGCTGGACCGATATGGCTGAAAATTGGTGGGGAGGTAGCTTAGAGCCAGGAGACGGACATAGGATACTTTTGAACATTTAAAAAAAAAAAAAAACAATTAGGTAGTAGGTAGGTAGGTAGTAGGTAGGTAGGTAGTAGGTAGGTAGGTAGTAGGTAGGTAGGTAGTAGGTAGGTAGGTAGTAGGTAGGTAGGTAGTAGGTAGGTAGGTAGTAGGTAGGTAGGTAGTAGGTAGGTAGGTAGTAGGTAGGTAGGTAGTAGGTAGGTAGGTAGTAGGTAGGTAGGTAGTAGGTAGGTAGGTAGTAGGTAGGTAGGTAGTAGGTAGGTAGTAGGTAGGTAGTAGGTAGGTAGGTAGGTAGGTAGTAGGTAGGTAGGTAGTAGGTAGGTAGGTAGTAGGTAGGTAGGTAGTAGGTAGGTAGGTAGTAGGTAGGTAGGTAGTAGGTAGGTAGTAGGTAGGTAGTAGGTAGGTAGTAGGTAGGTAGTAGGTAGGTAGGTAGTAGGTAGGTAGGTAGGTAGGTAGTAGGTAGGTAGGTAGTAGGTAGGTAGTAGGTAGGTAGTAGGTAGGTAGTAGGTAGGTAGTAGGTAGGTAGTAGGTAGGTAGTAGGTAGGTAGTAGGTAGGTAGTAGGTAGGTAGTAGGTAGGTAGTAGGTAGGTAGTAGGTAGGTAGTAGGTAGGTAGTAGGTAGGTAGTAGGTAGGTAGTAGGTAGGTAGTAGGTAGGTAGTAGGTAGGTAGTAGGTAGGTAGTAGGTAGGTAGTAGGTAGGTAGTAGGTAGGTAGTAGGTAGGTAGTAGGTAGGTAGGTAGTAGGTAGGTAGTAGGTAGGTAGTAGGTAGGTAGTAGGTAGGTAGTAGGTAGGTAGTAGGTAGGTAGTAGGTAGGTAGTAGGTAGGTAGTAGGTAGGTAGTAGGTAGGTAGTAGGTAGGTAGTAGGTAGGTAGGTAGTAGGTAGGTAGTAGGTAGGTAGTAGGTAGGTAGTAGGTAGGTAGTAGGTAGGTAGTAGGTAGGTAGTAGGTAGGTAGTAGGTAGGTAGTAGGTAGGTAGTAGGTAGAAAAAATTGCATTGCAACGCATGCCGGGTACAGCTAGTATGTAATAAACTAAGGTAGGTGTAATATAAAAATTAAAGTTATGGTCCAAAAACTAGTTTTTCATTTCAACATTTTTTCGAGCTATCCGCACGTGAGTGGTGTCGTTAGAAGCGCCTCGGCGAGGGCTAGCTAAATATGTAATAAACTAAGGTAGGTGTAATATAAAAATTAAAGTTATGGTCCAAAAACTAGTTTTTCATTTCAACATTTTTTCGAGCTATCCGCACGTGAGTGGTGTCGTTAGAAGCGCCTCGGCGAGGGCTAGCTAAATATGTAATAAACTAAGGTAGGTGTAATATAAAAATTAAAGTTATGGTCCAAAAACTAGTTTTTCATTTCAACATTTTTTCGAGCTATCCGCACGTGAGTGGTGTCGTTAGAAGCGCCTCGGCGAGGGCTAGCTAAATATGTAATAAACTAAGGTAGGTGTAATATAAAAATTAAAGTTATGGTCCAAAAACTAGTTTTTCATTTCAACATTTTTTCGAGCTATCCGCACGTGAGTGGTGTCGTTAGAAGCGCCTCGGCGAGGGCTAGCTAAATATGTAATAAACTAAGGTAGGTGTAATATAAAAATTAAAGTTATGGTCCAAAAACTAGTTTTTCATTTCAACATTTTTTCGAGCTATCCGCACGTGAGTGGTGTCGTTAGAAGCGCCTCGGCGAGGGCTAGCTAAATATGTAATAAACTAAGGTAGGTGTAATATAAAAATTAAAGTTATGGTCCAAAAACTAGTTTTTCATTTCAACATTTTTTCGAGCTATCCGCACGTGAGTGGTGTCGTTAGAAGCGCCTCGGCGAGGGCTAGCTAAATATGTAATAAACTAAGGTAGGTGTAATATAAAAATTAAAGTTATGGTCCAAAAACTAGTTTTACATTTCAACATTTTTTCGAGCTATCCGCACGTGAGTGGTGTCGTTAGAAGCGCCTCGGCGAGGGCTAGCTAAATATGTAATAAACTAAGGTAGGTGTAATATAAAAAATTAAAGTTATGGTCCAAAAACTAGTTTTTCATTTCAACATTTTTTCGAGCTATCCGCACGTGAGTGGTGTCGTTAGAAGCGCCTCGGCGAGGGCTAGCTAAATATGTAATAAACTAAGGTAGGTGTAATATAAAAATTAAAGTTATGGTCCAAAAACTAGTTTTTCATTTCAACATTTTTTCGAGCTATCCGCACGTGAGTGGTGTCGTTGGAAGCGCCTCGGCGAGGGCTAGCTAAATATGTAATAAACTAAGGTAGGTGTAATATAAAAATTAAAGTTATGGTCCAAAAACTAGTTTTTCATTACAACATTTTTTCGAGCTATCCGCACGTGAGTGGTGTCGTTAGAAGCGCCTCGGCGAGGGCTAGCTAAATATGTAATAAACTAAGGTAGGTGTAATATAAAAATTAAAGTTATGGTCCAAAAACTAGTTTTTCATTTCAACATTTTTTCGAGCTATCCGCACGTGAGTGGTGTCGTTAGAAGCGCCTCGGCGAGGGCTAGCTAAATATGTAATAAACTAAGGTAGGTGTAATATAAAAATTAAAGTTATGGTCCAAAAACTAGTTTTACATTTCAACATTTTTTCGAGCTATCCGCACGTGAGTGGTGTCGTTAGAAGCGCCTCGGCGAGGGCTAGCTAAATATGTAATAAACTAAGGTAGGTGTAATATAAAAATTAAAGTTATGGTCCAAAAACTAGTTTTTCATTTCAACATTTTTTCGAGCTATCCGCACGTGAGTGGTGTCGTTAGAAGCGCCTCGGCGAGGGCTAGCTAAATATGTAATAAACTAAGGTAGGTGTAATATAAAAATTAAAGTTATGGTCCAAAAACTAGTTTTTCATTTCAACATTTTTTCGAGCTATCCGCACGTGAGTGGTTTCGTTAGAAGCGCCTCGGCGAGGGCTAGCTAAATATGTAATAAACTAAGGTAGGTGTAATATAAAAATTCAAGTTATGGTCCAAAAACTAGTTTTTCATTTCAACATTTTTTCGAGCTATCCGCACGTGAGTGGTGTCGTTAGAAGCGCCTCGGCGAGGGCTAGCTAAATATGTAATAAACTAAGGTAGGTGTAATATAAAAATTAAAGTTATGGTCCAAAAACTAGTTTTTCATTTCAACATTTTTTCGAGCTATCCGCACGTGAGTGGTGTCGTTAGAAGCGCCTCGGCAAGGGCTAGCTAAATATGTAATAAACTAAGGTAGGTGTAATATAAAAATTAAAGATATGGTCCAAAAACTAGTTTTTCATTTCAACATTTTTTCGAGCTATCCGCACGTGAGTGGTGTCGTTAGAAGCGCCTCGGCGAGGGCTAGCTAAATATGTAATAAACTAAGGTAGGTGTAATATAAAAATTAAAGTTATGGTCCAAAAACTAGTTTTTCATTTCAACATTTTTTCGAGCTATCCGCACGTGAGTGGTGTCGTTAGAAGCGCCTCGGCGAGGGCTAGCTAAATATGTAATAAACTAAGGTAGGTGTAATATAAAAATTAAAGTTATGGTCCAAAAACTAGTTTTACATTTCAACATTTTTTCGAGCTATCCGCACGTGAGTGGTGTCGTTAGAAGCGCCTCGGCGAGGGCTAGCTAAATATGTAATAAACTAAGGTAGGTGTAATATAAAAAATTAAAGTTATGGTCCAAAAACTAGTTTTTCATTTCAACATTTTTTCGAGCTATCCGCACGTGAGTGGTGTCGTTAGAAGCGCCTCGGCGAGGGCTAGCTAAATATGTAATAAACTAAGGTAGGTGTAATATAAAAATTAAAGTTATGGTCCAAAAACTAGTTTTTCATTTCAACATTTTTTCGAGCTATCCGCACGTGAGTGGTGTCGTTAGAAGCGCCTCGGCGAGGGCTAGCTAAATATGTAATAAACTAAGGTAGGTGTAATATAAAAATTAAAGTTATGGTCCAAAAACTAGTTTTTCATTACAACATTTTTTCGAGCTATCCGCACGTGAGTGGTGTCGTTAGAAGCGCCTCGGCGAGGGCTAGCTAAATATGTAATAAACTAAGGTAGGTGTAATATAAAAATTAAAGTTATGGTCCAAAAACTAGTTTTTCATTTCAACATTTTTTCGAGCTATCCGCACGTGAGTGGTGTCGTTAGAAGCGCCTCGGCGAGGGCTAGCTAAATATGTAATAAACTAAGGTAGGTGTAATATAAAAATTAAAGTTATGGTCCAAAAACTAGTTTTACATTTCAACATTTTTTCGAGCTATCCGCACGTGAGTGGTGTCGTTAGAAGCGCCTCGGCGAGGGCTAGCTAAATATGTAATAAACTAAGGTAGGTGTAATATAAAAATTAAAGTTATGGTCCAAAAACTAGTTTTTCATTTCAACATTTTTTCGAGCTATCCGCACGTGAGTGGTGTCGTTAGAAGCGCCTCGGCGAGGGCTAGCTAAATATGTAATAAACTAAGGTAGGTGTAATATAAAAATTAAAGTTATGGTCCAAAAACTAGTTTTTCATTTCAACATTTTTTCGAGCTATCCGCACGTGAGTGGTTTCGTTAGAAGCGCCTCGGCGAGGGCTAGCTAAATATGTAATAAACTAAGGTAGGTGTAATATAAAAATTCAAGTTATGGTCCAAAAACTAGTTTTTCATTTCAACATTTTTTCGAGCTATCCGCACGTGAGTGGTGTCGTTAGAAGCGCCTCGGCGAGGGCTAGCTAAATATGTAATAAACTAAGGTAGGTGTAATATAAAAATTAAAGTTATGGTCCAAAAACTAGTTTTTCATTTCAACATTTTTTCGAGCTATCCGCACGTGAGTGGTGTCGTTAGAAGCGCCTCGGCAAGGGCTAGCTAAATATGTAATAAACTAAGGTAGGTGTAATATAAAAATTAAAGATATGGTCCAAAAACTAGTTTTTCATTTCAACATTTTTTCGAGCTATCCGCACGTGAGTGGTGTCGTTAGAAGCGCCTCGGCGAGGGCTAGCTAAATATGTAATAAACTAAGGTAGGTGTAATATAAAAATTAAAGTTATGGTCCAAAAACTAGTTTTTCATTTCAACATTTTTTCGAGCTATCCGCACGTGAGTGGTGTCGTTAGAAGCGCCTCGGCGAGGGCTAGCTAAATATGTAATAAACTAAGGTAGAAGTAATATAAAAATTAAAGTTATGGTCCAAAAACTAGTTTTTCATTACAACATTTTTTCGAGCTATCCGCACGTGAGTGGTGTCGTTAGAAGCGCCTCGGCGAGGGCTAGCTAAATATGTAATAAACTAAGGTAGGTGTAATATAAAAATTAAAGTTATGGTCCAAAAACTAGTTTTTCATTTCAACATTTTTTCGAGCTATCCGCACGTGAGTGGTGTCGTTAGAAGCGCCTCGGCGAGGGCTAGCTAAATATGTAATAAACTAAGGTAGGTGTAATATAAAAATTAAAGTTATGGTCCAAAAACTAGTTTTTCATTTCAACATTTTTTCGAGCTATCCGCACGTGAGTGGTGTCGTTAGAAGCGCCTCGGCGAGGGCTAGCTAAATATGTAATAAACTAAGGTAGGTGTAATATAAAAATTAAAGTTATGGTCCAAAAACTAGTTTTACATTTCAACATTTTTTCGAGCTATCCGCACGTGAGTGGTGTCGTTAGAAGCGCCTCGGCGAGGGCTAGCTAAATATGTAATAAACTAAGGTAGGTGTAATATAAAAAATTAAAGTTATGGTCCAAAAACTAGTTTTTCATTTCAACATTTTTTCGAGCTATCCGCACGTGAGTGGTGTCGTTAGAAGCGCCTCGGCGAGGGCTAGCTAAATATGTAATAAACTAAGGTAGGTGTAATATAAAAATTAAAGTTATGGTCCAAAAACTAGTTTTTCATTTCAACATTTTTTCGAGCTATCCGCACGTGAGTGGTGTCGTTAGAAGCGCCTCGGCGAGGGCTAGCTAAATATGTAATAAACTAAGGTAGGTGTAATATAAAAATTAAAGTTATGGTCCAAAAACTAGTTTTTCATTTCAACATTTTTTCGAGCTATCCGCACGTGAGTGGTGTCGTTAGAAGCGCCTCGGCGAGGGCTAGCTAAATATGTAATAAACTAAGGTAGGTGTAATATAAAAATTCATGTGATGGTCCAAAAACTAGTTTTTCATTTCAACATTTTTTCGAGCTATCCGCACGTGAGTGGTGTCGTTAGAAGCGCCTCGGCGAGGGCTAGCTAAATATGTAATAAACTAAGGTAGGTGTAATATAAAAATTAAAGTTATGGTCCAAAAACTAGTTTTTCATTTCAACATTTTTTCGAGCTATCCGCACGTGAGTGGTGTCGTTAGAAGCGCCTCGGCGAGGGCTAGCTAAATATGTAATAAACTAAGGTAGGTGTAATATAAAAATTAAAGTTATGGTCCAAAAACTAGTTTTTCATTTCAACATTTTTTCAAGCTATCCGCACGTGAGTGGTGTCGTTAGAAGCGCCTCGGCGAGGGCTAGCTAAATATGTAATAAACTAAGGTAGGTGTAATATAAAAATTAAAGTTATGGTCCAAAAACTAGTTTTTCATTTCAACATTTTTTCGAGCTATCCGCACGTGAGTGGTGTCGTTAGAAGCGCCTCGGCGAGGGCTAGCTAAATATGTAATAAACTAAGGTAGGTGTAATATAAAAATTAAAGTTATGGTCCAAAAACTAGTTTTTCATTACAACATTTTTTCGAGCTATCCGCACGTGAGTGGTGTCGTTAGAAGCGCCTCGGCGAGGGCTAGCTAAATATGTAATAAACTAAGGTAGGTGTAATATAAAAATTAAAGTTATGGTCCAAAAACTAGTTTTTCATTTCAACATTTTTTCGAGCTATCCGCACGTGAGTGGTGTCGTTAGAAGCGCCTCGGCGAGGGCTAGCTAAATATGTAATAAACTAAGGTAGGTGTAATATAAAAATTAAAGTTATGGTCCAAAAACTAGTTTTACATTTCAACATTTTTTCGAGCTATCCGCACGTGAGTGGTGTCGTTAGAAGCGCCTCGGCGAGGGCTAGCTAAATATGTAATAAACTAAGGTAGGTGTAATATAAAAATTAAAGTTATGGTCCAAAAACTAGTTTTTCATTTCAACATTTTTTCGAGCTATCCGCACGTGAAAGGTGTCGTTAGAAGCGCCTCGGCGAGGGCTAGCTAAATATGTAATAAACTAAGGTAGGTGTAATATAAAAATTAAAGTTATGGTCCAAAAACTAGTTTTTCATTTCAACATTTTTTCGAGCTATCCGCACGTGAGTGGTTTCGTTAGAAGCGCCTCGGCGAGGGCTAGCTAAATATGTAATAAACTAAGGTAGGTGTAATATAAAAATTCAAGTTATGGTCCAAAAACTAGTTTTTCATTTCAACATTTTTTCGAGCTATCCGCACGTGAGTGGTGTCGTTAGAAGCGCCTCGGCGAGGGCTAGCTAAATATGTAATAAACTAAGGTAGGTGTAATATAAAAATTAAAGTTATGGTCCAAAAACTAGTTTTTCATTTCAACATTTTTTCGAGCTATCCGCACGTGAGTGGTGTCGTTAGAAGCGCCTCGGCAAGGGCTAGCTAAATATGTAATAAACTAAGGTAGGTGTAATATAAAAATTAAAGTTATGGTCCAAAAACTAGTTTTTCATTTCAACATTTTTTCGAGCTATCCGCACGTGAGTGGTGTCGTTAGAAGCGCCTCGGCGAGGGCTAGCTAAATATGTAATAAACTAAGGTAGGTGTAATATAAAAATTAAAGTTATGGTCCAAAAACTAGTTTTTCATTTCAACATTTTTTCGAGCTATCCGCACGTGAGTGGTGTCGTTAGAAGCGCCTCGGCGAGGGCTAGCTAAATATGTAATAAACTAAGGTAGGTGTAATATAAAAATTAAAGTTATGGTCCAAAAACTAGTTTTTCATTACAACATTTTTTCGAGCTATCCGCACGTGAGTGGTGTCGTTAGAAGCGCCTCGGCGAGGGCTAGCTAAATATGTAATAAACTAAGGTAGGTGTAATATAAAAATTAAAGTTATGGTCCAAAAACTAGTTTTTCATTTCAACATTTTTTCGAGCTATCCGCACGTGAGTGGTGTCGTTAGAAGCGCCTCGGCGAGGGCTAGCTAAATATGTAATAAACTAAGGTAGGTGTAATATAAAAATTAAAGTTATGGTCCAAAAACTAGTTTTTCATTTCAACATTTTTTCGAGCTATCCGCACGTGAGTGGTGTCGTTAGAAGCGCCTCGGCGAGGGCTAGCTAAATATGTAATAAACTAAGGTAGGTGTAATATAAAAATTAAAGTTATGGTCCAAAAACTAGTTTTTCATTTCAACATTTTTTCGAGCTATCCGCACGTGAGTGGTGTCGTTAGAAGCGCCTCGGCGAGGGCTAGCTAAATATGTAATAAACTAAGGTAGGTGTAATATAAAAATTAAAGTTATGGTCCAAAAACTAGTTTTTCATTTCAACATTTTTTCGAGCTATCCGCACGTGAGTGGTGTCGTTAGAAGCGCCTCGGCGAGGGCTAGCTAAATATGTAATAAACTAAGGTAGGTGTAATATAAAAATTAAAGTTATGGTCCAAAAACTAGTTTTTCATTTCAACATTTTTTCGAGCTATCCGCACGTAAGTGGTGTCGTTAGAAGCGCCTCGGCGAGGGCTAGCTAAATATGTAATAAACTAAGGTAGGTGTAATATAAAAATTAAAGTTATGGTCCAAAAACTAGTTTTTCATTTCAACATTTTTTCGAGCTATCCGCACGTGAGTGGTGTCGTTAGAAGCGCCTCGGCGAGGGCTAGCTAAATATGTAATAAACTAAGGTAGGTGTAATATAAAAATTAAAGTTATGGTCCAAAAACTAGTTTTTCATTTCAACATTTTTTCGAGCTATCCGCACGTGAGTGGTGTCGTTAGAAGCGCCTCGGCGAGGGCTAGCTAAATATGTAATAAACTAAGGTAGGTGTAATATAAAAATTAAAGTTATGGTCCAAAAACTAGTTTTTCATTTCAACATTTTTTCGAGCTATCCGCACGTGAGTGGTGTCGTTAGAAGCGCCTCGGCGAGGGCTAGCTAAATATGTAATAAACTAAGGTAGGTGTAATATAAAAATTAAAGTTATGGTCCAAAAACTAGTTTTTCATTTCAACATTTTTTCGAGCTATCCGCACGTGAGTGGTGTCGTTAGAAGCGCCTCGGCGAAGGCTAGCTAAATATGTAATAAACTAAGGTAGGTGTAATATAAAAATTAAAGTTATGGTCCAAAAACTAGTTTTTCATTTCAACATTTTTTCGAGCTATCCGCACGTGAGTGGTGTCGTTAGAAGCGCCTCGGCGAGGGCTAGCTAAATATGTAATAAACTAAGGTAGGTGTAATATAAAAATTAAAGTTATGGTCCAAAAACTAGTTTTTCATTTCAACATTTTTTCGAGCTATCCGCACGTGAGTGGTGTCGTTAGAAGCGCCTCGGCGAGGGCTAGCTAAATATGTAATAAACTAAGGTAGGTGTAATATAAAAATTAAAGTTATGGTCCAAAAACTAGTTTTTCATTTCAACATTTTTTCGAGCTATCCGCACGTGAGTGGTGTCGTTAGAAGCGCCTCGGCGAGGGCTAGCTAAATATGTAATAAACTAAGGTAGGTGTAATATAAAAATTAAAGTTATGGTCCAAAAACTAGTTTTACATTTCAACATTTTTTCGAGCTATCCGCACGTGAGTGGTGTCGTTAGAAGCGCCTCGGCGAGGGCTAGCTAAATATGTAATAAACTAAGGTAGGTGTAATATAAAAAATTAAAGTTATGGTCCAAAAACTAGTTTTTCATTTCAACATTTTTTCGAGCTATCCGCACGTGAGTGGTGTCGTTAGAAGCGCCTCGGCGAGGGCTAGCTAAATATGTAATAAACTAAGGTAGGTGTAATATAAAAATTAAAGTTATGGTCCAAAAACTAGTTTTTCATTTCAACATTTTTTCGAGCTATCCGCACGTGAGTGGTGTCGTTAGAAGCGCCTCGGCGAGGGCTAGCTAAATATGTAATAAACTAAGGTAGGTGTAATATAAAAATTAAAGTTATGGTCCAAAAACTAGTTTTTCATTTCAACATTTTTTCGAGCTATCCGCACGTGAGTGGTGTCGTTAGAAGCGCCTCGGCGAGGGCTAGCTAAATATGTAATAAACTAAGGTAGGTGTAATATAAAAATTAAAGTTATGGTCCAAAAACTAGTTTTTCATTTCAACATTTTTTCGAGCTATCCGCACGTGAGTGGTGTCGTTAGAAGCGCCTTGGCGAGGGCTAGCTAAATATGTAATAAACTAAGGTAGGTGTAATATAAAAATTAAAGTTATGGTCCAAAAACTAGTTTTTCATTTCAACATTTTTTCGAGCTATCCGCACGTGAGTGGTGTCGTTAGAAGCGCCTCGGCGAGGGCTAGCTAAATATGTAATAAACTAAGGTAGGTGTAATATAAAAATTAAAGTTATGGTCCAAAAACTAGTTTTTCATTTCAACATTTTTTCGAGCTATCCGCACGTGAGTGGTGTCGTTAGAAGCGCCTCGGCGAGGGCTAGCTAAATCTATATATATAAAAGAAAGTCGTGTTAGTTACTCCATTTATAACTAAAGAACGGCTGGACCGATATGGCTGAAAATTGGTGGGGAGGTAGCTTAGAGCCAGGAGACGGACATAGGATACTTTTGAACATTTAAAAAAAAAAAAAAACAATTAGGTAGTAGGTAGGTAGGTAGTAGGTAGGTAGGTAGTAGGTAGGTAGGTAGTAGGTAGGTAGGTAGTAGGTAGGTAGGTAGTAGGTAGGTAGGTAGTAGGTAGGTAGGTAGTAGGTAGGTAGGTAGTAGGTAGGTAGGTAGTAGGTAGGTAGGTAGTAGGTAGGTAGTAGGTAGGTAGTAGGTAGGTAGGTAGGTAGTAGGTAGGTAGGTAGTAGGTAGGTAGGTAGTAGGTAGGTAGGTAGTAGGTAGGTAGGTAGTAGGTAGGTAGTAGGTAGGTAGTAGGTAGGTAGTAGGTAGGTAGGTAGTAGGTAGGTAGGTAGGTAGGTAGTAGGTAGGTAGGTAGTAGGTAGGTAGTAGGTAGGTAGTAGGTAGGTAGTAGGTAGGTAGTAGGTAGGTAGTAGGTAGGTAGTAGGTAGGTAGTAGGTAGGTAGTAGGTAGGTAGTAGGTAGGTAGTAGGTAGGTAGTAGGTAGGTAGTAGGTAGGTAGTAGGTAGGTAGTAGGTAGGTAGTAGGTAGGTAGTAGGTAGGTAGTAGGTAGGTAGTAGGTAGGTAGTAGGTAGGTAGTAGGTAGGTAGTAGGTAGGTAGTAGGTAGGTAGTAGGTAGGTAGTAGGTAGGTAGTAGGTAGGTAGGTAGTAGGTAGGTAGTAGGTAGGTAGTAGGTAGGTAGTAGGTAGGTAGTAGGTAGGTAGTAGGTAGGTAGTAGGTAGGTAGTAGGTAGGTAGTAGGTAGGTAGTAGGTAGGTAGTAGGTAGGTAGTAGGTAGGTAGTAGGTAGGTAGTAGGTAGGTAGTAGGTAGGTAGGTAGTAGGTAGGTAGTAGGTAGGTAGTAGGTAGGTAGTAGGTAGGTAGTAGGTAGGTAGTAGGTAGGTAGTAGGTAGAAAAAATTGCATTGCAACGCATGCCGGGTACAGCTAGTATGTAATAAACTAAGGTAGGTGTAATATAAAAATTAAAGTTATGGTCCAAAAACTAGTTTTTCATTTCAACATTTTTTCGAGCTATCCGCACGTGAGTGGTGTCGTTAGAAGCGCCTTGGCGAGGGCTAGCTAAATATGTAATAAACTAAGGTAGGTGTAATATAAAAATTAAAGTTATGGTCCAAAAACTAGTTTTTCATTTCAACATTTTTTCGAGCTATCCGCACGTGAGTGGTGTCGTTAGAAGCGCCTCGGCGAGGGCTAGCTAAATATGTAATAAACTAAGGTAGGTGTAATATAAAAATTAAAGTTATGGTCCAAAAACTAGTTTTTCATTTCAACATTTTTTCGAGCTATCCGCACGTGAGTGGTGTCGTTAGAAGCGCCTCGGCGAGGGCTAGCTAAATATGTAATAAACTAAGGTAGGTGTAATATAAAAATTAAAGTTATGGTCCAAAAACTAGTTTTTCATTTCAACATTTTTTCGAGCTATCCGCACGTGAGTGGTGTCGTTAGAAGCGCCTCGGCGAGGGCTAGCTAAATATGTAATAAACTAAGGTAGGTGTAATATAAAAATTAAAGTTATGGTCCAAAAACTAGTTTTTCATTTCAACATTTTTTCGAGCTATCCGCACGTGAGTGGTGTCGTTAGAAGCGCCTCGGCGAGGGCTAGCTAAATATGTAATAAACTAAGGTAGGTGTAATATAAAAATTAAAGTTATGGTCCAAAAACTAGTTTTTCATTTCAACATTTTTTCGAGCTATCCGCACGTGAGTGGTGTCGTTAGAAGCGCCTCGGCGAGGGCTAGCTAAATATGTAATAAACTAAGGTAGGTGTAATATAAAAATTAAAGTTATGGTCCAAAAACTAGTTTTACATTTCAACATTTTTTCGAGCTATCCGCACGTGAGTGGTGTCGTTAGAAGCGCCTCGGCGAGGGCTAGCTAAATATGTAATAAACTAAGGTAGGTGTAATATAAAAAATTAAAGTTATGGTCCAAAAACTAGTTTTTCATTTCAACATTTTTTCGAGCTATCCGCACGTGAGTGGTGTCGTTAGAAGCGCCTCGGCGAGGGCTAGCTAAATATGTAATAAACTAAGGTAGGTGTAATATAAAAATTAAAGTTATGGTCCAAAAACTAGTTTTTCATTTCAACATTTTTTCGAGCTATCCGCACGTGAGTGGTGTCGTTAGAAGCGCCTCGGCGAGGGCTAGCTAAATATGTAATAAACTAAGGTAGGTGTAATATAAAAATTAAAGTTATGGTCCAAAAACTAGTTTTTCATTACAACATTTTTTCGAGCTATCCGCACGTGAGTGGTGTCGTTAGAAGCGCCTCGGCGAGGGCTAGCTAAATATGTAATAAACTAAGGTAGGTGTAATATAAAAATTAAAGTTATGGTCCAAAAACTAGTTTTTCATTTCAACATTTTTTCGAGCTATCCGCACGTGAGTGGTGTCGTTAGAAGCGCCTCGGCGAGGGCTAGCTAAATATGTAATAAACTAAGGTAGGTGTAATATAAAAATTAAAGTTATGGTCCAAAAACTAGTTTTACATTTCAACATTTTTTCGAGCTATCCGCACGTGAGTGGTGTCGTTAGAAGCGCCTCGGCGAGGGCTAGCTAAATATGTAATAAACTAAGGTAGGTGTAATATAAAAATTAAAGTTATGGTCCAAAAACTAGTTTTTCATTTCAACATTTTTTCGAGCTATCCGCACGTGAGTGGTGTCGTTAGAAGCGCCTCGGCGAGGGCTAGCTAAATATGTAATAAACTAAGGTAGGTGTAATATAAAAATTAAAGTTATGGTCCAAAAACTAGTTTTTCATTTCAACATTTTTTCGAGCTATCCGCACGTGAGTGGTTTCGTTAGAAGCGCCTCGGCGAGGGCTAGCTAAATATGTAATAAACTAAGGTAGGTGTAATATAAAAATTCAAGTTATGGTCCAAAAACTAGTTTTTCATTTCAACATTTTTTCGAGCTATCCGCACGTGAGTGGTGTCGTTAGAAGCGCCTCGGCGAGGGCTAGCTAAATATGTAATAAACTAAGGTAGGTGTAATATAAAAATTAAAGTTATGGTCCAAAAACTAGTTTTTCATTTCAACATTTTTTCGAGCTATCCGCACGTGAGTGGTGTCGTTAGAAGCGCCTCGGCAAGGGCTAGCTAAATATGTAATAAACTAAGGTAGGTGTAATATAAAAATTAAAGATATGGTCCAAAAACTAGTTTTTCATTTCAACATTTTTTCGAGCTATCCGCACGTGAGTGGTGTCGTTAGAAGCGCCTCGGCGAGGGCTAGCTAAATATGTAATAAACTAAGGTAGGTGTAATATAAAAATTAAAGTTATGGTCCAAAAACTAGTTTTTCATTTCAACATTTTTTCGAGCTATCCGCACGTGAGTGGTGTCGTTAGAAGCGCCTCGGCGAGGGCTAGCTAAATATGTAATAAACTAAGGTAGAAGTAATATAAAAATTAAAGTTATGGTCCAAAAACTAGTTTTTCATTACAACATTTTTTCGAGCTATCCGCACGTGAGTGGTGTCGTTAGAAGCGCCTCGGCGAGGGCTAGCTAAATATGTAATAAACTAAGGTAGGTGTAATATAAAAATTAAAGTTATGGTCCAAAAACTAGTTTTTCATTTCAACATTTTTTCGAGCTATCCGCACGTGAGTGGTGTCGTTAGAAGCGCCTCGGCGAGGGCTAGCTAAATATGTAATAAACTAAGGTAGGTGTAATATAAAAATTCAAGTTATGGTCCAAAAACTAGTTTTTCATTTCAACATTTTTTCGAGCTATCCGCACGTGAGTGGTGTCGTTAGAAGCGCCTCGGCGAGGGCTAGCTAAATATGTAATAAACTAAGGTAGGTGTAATATAAAAATTAAAGTTATGGTCCAAAAACTAGTTTTTCATTTCAACATTTTTTCGAGCTATCCGCACGTGAGTGGTGTCGTTAGAAGCGCCTCGGCAAGGGCTAGCTAAATATGTAATAAACTAAGGTAGGTGTAATATAAAAATTAAAGATATGGTCCAAAAACTAGTTTTTCATTTCAACATTTTTTCGAGCTATCCGCACGTGAGTGGTGTCGTTAGAAGCGCCTCGGCGAGGGCTAGCTAAATATGTAATAAACTAAGGTAGGTGTAATATAAAAATTAAAGTTATGGTCCAAAAACTAGTTTTTCATTTCAACATTTTTTCGAGCTATCCGCACGTGAGTGGTGTCGTTAGAAGCGCCTCGGCGAGGGCTAGCTAAATATGTAATAAACTAAGGTAGAAGTAATATAAAAATTAAAGTTATGGTCCAAAAACTAGTTTTTCATTACAACATTTTTTCGAGCTATCCGCACGTGAGTGGTGTCGTTAGAAGCGCCTCGGCGAGGGCTAGCTAAATATGTAATAAACTAAGGTAGGTGTAATATAAAAATTAAAGTTATGGTCCAAAAACTAGTTTTTCATTTCAACATTTTTTCGAGCTATCCGCACGTGAGTGGTGTCGTTAGAAGCGCCTCGGCGAGGGCTAGCTAAATATGTAATAAACTAAGGTAGGTGTAATATAAAAATTAAAGTTATGGTCCAAAAACTAGTTTTTAATTTCAACATTTTTTCGAGCTATCCGCACGTGAGTGGTGTCGTTAGAAGCGCCTCGGCGAGGGCTAGCTAAATATGTAATAAACTAAGGTAGGTAAAATATAAAAATTAAAGTTATGGTCCAAAAACTAGTTTTACATTTCAACATTTTTTCGAGCTATCCGCACGTGAGTGGTGTCGTTAGAAGCGCCTCGGCGAGGGCTAGCTAAATATGTAATAAACTAAGGTAGGTGTAATATAAAAAATTAAAGTTATGGTCCAAAAACTAGTTTTTCATTTCAACATTTTTTCGAGCTATCCGCACGTGAGTGGTGTCGTTAGAAGCGCCTCGGCGAGGGCTAGCTAAATATGTAATAAACTAAGGTAGGTGTAATATAAAAATTAAAGTTATGGTCCAAAAACTAGTTTTTCATTTCAACATTTTTTCGAGCTATCCGCACGTGAGTGGTGTCGTTAGAAGCGCCTCGGCGAGGGCTAGCTAAATATGTAATAAACTAAGGTAGGTGTAATATAAAAATTAAAGTTATGGTCCAAAAACTAGTTTTTCATTTCAACATTTTTTCGAGCTATCCGCACGTGAGTGGTGTCGTTAGAAGCGCCTCGGCGAGGGCTAGCTAAATATGTAATAAACTAAGGTAGGTGTAATATAAAAATTCAAGTTATGGTCCAAAAACTAGTTTTTCATTTCAACATTTTTTCGAGCTATCCGCACGTGAGTGGTGTCGTTAGAAGCGCCTCGGCGAGGGCTAGCTAAATATGTAATAAACTAAGGTAGGTGTAATATAAAAATTAAAGTTATGGTCCAAAAACTAGTTTTTCATTTCAACATTTTTTCGAGCTATCCGCACGTGAGTGGTGTCGTTAGAAGCGCCTCGGCGAGGGCTAGCTAAATATGTAATAAACTAAGGTAGGTGTAATATAAAAATTAAAGTTATGGTCCAAAAACTAGTTTTTCATTTCAACATTTTTTCGAGCTATCCGCACGTGAGTGGTGTCGTTAGAAGCGCCTCGGCGAGGGCTAGCTAAATATGTAATAAACTAAGGTAGGTGTAATATAAAAATTAAAGTTATGGTCCAAAAACTAGTTTTTCATTTCAACATTTTTTCGAGCTATCCGCACGTGAGTGGTGTCGTTAGAAGCGCCTCGGCGAGGGCTAGCTAAATATGTAATAAACTAAGGTAGGTGTAATATAAAAATTAAAGTTATGGTCCAAAAACTAGTTTTTCATTACAACATTTTTTCGAGCTATCCGCACGTGAGTGGTGTCGTTAGAAGCGCCTCGGCGAGGGCTAGCTAAATATGTAATAAACTAAGGTAGGTGTAATATAAAAATTAAAGTTATGGTCCAAAAACTAGTTTTTCATTTCAACATTTTTTCGAGCTATCCGCACGTGAGTGGTGTCGTTAGAAGCGCCTCGGCGAGGGCTAGCTAAATATGTAATAAACTAAGGTAGGTGTAATATAAAAATTAAAGTTATGGTCCAAAAACTAGTTTTACATTTCAACATTTTTTCGAGCTATCCGCACGTGAGTGGTGTCGTTAGAAGCGCCTCGGCGAAGGCTAGCTAAATATGTAATAAACTAAGGTAGGTGTAATATAAAAATTAAAGTTATGGTCCAAAAACTAGTTTTTCATTTCAACATTTTTTCGAGCTATCCGCACGTGAAAGGTGTCGTTAGAAGCGCCTCGGCGAGGGCTAGCTAAATATGTAATAAACTAAGGTAGGTGTAATATAAAAATTAAAGTTATGGTCCAAAAACTAGTTTTTCATTTCAACATTTTTTCGAGCTATCCGCACGTGAGTGGTTTCGTTAGAAGCGCCTCGGCGAGGGCTAGCTAAATATGTAATAAACTAAGGTAGGTGTAATATAAAAATTCAAGTTATGGTCCAAAAACTAGTTTTTCATTTCAACATTTTTTCGAGCTATCCGCACGTGAGTGGTGTCGTTAGAAGCGCCTCGGCGAGGGCTAGCTAAATATGTAATAAACTAAGGTAGGTGTAATATAAAAATTAAAGTTATGGTCCAAAAACTAGTTTTTCATTTCAACATTTTTTCGAGCTATCCGCACGTGAGTGGTGTCGTTAGAAGCGCCTCGGCAAGGGCTAGCTAAATATGTAATAAACTAAGGTAGGTGTAATATAAAAATTAAAGTTATGGTCCAAAAACTAGTTTTTCATTTCAACATTTTTTCGAGCTATCCGCACGTGAGTGGTGTCGTTAGAAGCGCCTCGGCGAGGGCTAGCTAAATATGTAATAAACTAAGGTAGGTGTAATATAAAAATTAAAGTTATGGTCCAAAAACTAGTTTTTCATTTCAACATTTTTTCGAGCTATCCGCACGTGAGTGGTGTCGTTAGAAGCGCCTCGGCGAGGGCTAGCTAAATATGTAATAAACTAAGGTAGGTGTAATATAAAAATTAAAGTTATGGTCCAAAAACTAGTTTTTCATTACAACATTTTTTCGAGCTATCCGCACGTGAGTGGTGTCGTTAGAAGCGCCTCGGCGAGGGCTAGCTAAATATGTAATAAACTAAGGTAGGTGTAATATAAAAATTAAAGTTATGGTCCAAAAACTAGTTTTTCATTTCAACATTTTTTCGAGCTATCCGCACGTGAGTGGTGTCGTTAGAAGCGCCTCGGCGAGGGCTAGCTAAATATGTAATAAACTAAGGTAGGTGTAATATAAAAATTAAAGTTATGGTCCAAAAACTAGTTTTTCATTTCAACATTTTTTCGAGCTATCCGCACGTGAGTGGTGTCGTTAGAAGCGCCTCGGCGAGGGCTAGCTAAATATGTAATAAACTAAGGTAGGTGTAATATAAAAATTAAAGTTATGGTCCAAAAACTAGTTTTTCATTTCAACATTTTTTCGAGCTATCCGCACGTGAGTGGTGTCGTTAGAAGCGCCTCGGCGAGGGCTAGCTAAATATGTAATAAACTAAAGTAGGTGTAATATAAAAATTAAAGTTATGGTCCAAAAACTAGTTTTTCATTTCAACATTTTTTCGAGCTATCCGCACGTGAGTGGTGTCGTTAGAAGCGCCTCGGCAAGGGCTAGCTAAATATGTAATAAACTAAGGTAGGTGTAATATAAAAATTAAAGTTATGGTCCAAAAACTAGTTTTTCATTTCAACATTTTTTCGAGCTATCCGCACGTGAGTGGTGTCGTTAGAAGCGCCTCGGCGAGGGCTAGCTAAATATGTAATAAACTAAGGTAGGTGTAATATAAAAATTAAAGTTATGGTCCAAAAACTAGTTTTTCATTTCAACATTTTTTCGAGCTATCCGCACGTGAGTGGTGTCGTTAGAAGCGCCTCGGCGAGGGCTAGCTAAATATGTAATAAACTAAGGTAGGTGTAATATAAAAATTAAAGTTATGGTCCAAAAACTAGTTTTTCATTTCAACATTTTTTCGAGCTATCCGCACGTGAGTGGTGTCGTTAGAAGCGCCTCGGCGAGGGCTAGCTAAATATGTAATAAACTAAGGTAGGTGTAATATAAAAATTAAAGTTATGGTCCAAAAACTAGTTTTTCATTACAACATTTTTTCGAGCTATCCGCACGTGAGTGGTGTCGTTAGAAGCGCCTCGGCGAGGGCTAGCTAAATATGTAATAAACTAAGGTAGGTGTAATATAAAAATTAAAGTTATGGTCCAAAAACTAGTTTTTCATTTCAACATTTTTTCGAGCTATCCGCACGTGAGTGGTGTCGTTAGAAGCGCCTCGGCGAGGGCTAGCTAAATATGTAATAAACTAAGGTAGGTGTAATATAAAAATTAAAGTTATGGTCCAAAAACTAGTTTTTCATTTCAACATTTTTTCGAGCTATCCGCACGTGAGTGGTGTCGTTAGAAGCGCCTCGGCGAGGGCTAGCTAAATATGTAATAAACTAAGGTAGGTGTAATATAAAAATTAAAGTTATGGTCCAAAAACTAGTTTTTCATTTCAACATTTTTTCGATCTATCCGCACGTAAGTGGGGTCGTTAGAAGCGCCTCGGCGAGGGCTAGCTAAATATGTAATAAACTAAGGTAGGTGTAATATAAAAATTAAAGTTATGGTCCAAAAACTAGTTTTTCATTTCAACATTTTTTCGAGCTATCCGCACGTGAGTGGTGTCGTTAGAAGCGCCTCGGCGAGGGCTAGCTAAATATGTAATAAACTAAGGTAGGTGTAATATAAAAATTAAAGTTATGGTCCAAAAACTAGTTTTTCATTTCAACATTTTTTCGAGCTATCCGCACGTGAGTGGTGTCGTTAGAAGCGCCTCGGCGAGGGCTAGCTAAATATGTAATAAACTAAGGTAGGTGTAATATAAAAATTAAAGTTATGGTCCAAAAACTAGTTTTTCATTTCAACATTTTTTCGAGCTATCCGCACGTGAGTGGTGTCGTTAGAAGCGCCTCGGCGAGGGCTAGCTAAATATGTAATAAACTAAGGTAGGTGTAATATAAAAATTAAAGTTATGGTCCAAAAACTAGTTTTTCATTTCAACATTTTTTCGAGCTATCCGCACGTGAGTGGTGTCGTTAGAAGCGCCTCGGCGAAGGCTAGCTAAATATGTAATAAACTAAGGTAGGTGTAATATAAAAATTAAAGTTATGGTCCAAAAACTAGTTTTTCATTTCAACATTTTTTCGAGCTATCCGCACGTGAGTGGTGTCGTTAGAAGCGCCTCGGCGAGGGCTAGCTAAATATGTAATAAACTAAGGTAGGTGTAATATAAAAATTAAAGTTATGGTCCAAAAACTAGTTTTTCATTTCAACATTTTTTCGAGCTATCCGCACGTGAGTGGTGTCGTTAGAAGCGCCTCGGCGAGGGCTAGCTAAATATGTAATAAACTAAGGTAGGTGTAATATAAAAATTAAAGTTATGGTCCAAAAACTAGTTTTTCATTTCAACATTTTTTCGAGCTATCCGCACGTGAGTGGTGTCGTTAGAAGCGCCTCGGCGAGGGCTAGCTAAATATGTAATAAACTAAGGTAGGTGTAATATAAAAATTAAAGTTATGGTCCAAAAACTAGTTTTACATTTCAACATTTTTTCGAGCTATCCGCACGTGAGTGGTGTCGTTAGAAGCGCCTCGGCGAGGGCTAGCTAAATATGTAATAAACTAAGGTAGGTGTAATATAAAAAATTAAAGTTATGGTCCAAAAACTAGTTTTTCATTTCAACATTTTTTCGAGCTATCCGCACGTGAGTGGTGTCGTTAGAAGCGCCTCGGCGAGGGCTAGCTAAATATGTAATAAACTAAGGTAGGTGTAATATAAAAATTAAAGTTATGGTCCAAAAACTAGTTTTTCATTTCAACATTTTTTCGAGCTATCCGCACGTGAGTGGTGTCGTTAGAAGCGCCTCGGCGAGGGCTAGCTAAATATGTAATAAACTAAGGTAGGTGTAATATAAAAATTAAAGTTATGGTCCAAAAACTAGTTTTTCATTTCAACATTTTTTCGAGCTATCCGCACGTGAGTGGTGTCGTTAGAAGCGCCTCGGCGAGGGCTAGCTAAATATGTAATAAACTAAGGTAGGTGTAATATAAAAATTAAAGTTATGGTCCAAAAACTAGTTTTTCATTTCAACATTTTTTCGAGCTATCCGCACGTGAGTGGTGTCGTTAGAAGCGCCTTGGCGAGGGCTAGCTAAATATGTAATAAACTAAGGTAGGTGTAATATAAAAATTAAAGTTATGGTCCAAAAACTAGTTTTTCATTTCAACATTTTTTCGAGCTATCCGCACGTGAGTGGTGTCGTTAGAAGCGCCTCGGCGAGGGCTAGCTAAATATGTAATAAACTAAGGTAGGTGTAATATAAAAATTAAAGTTATGGTCCAAAAACTAGTTTTTCATTTCAACATTTTTTCGAGCTATCCGCACGTGAGTGGTGTCGTTAGAAGCGCCTCGGCGAGGGCTAGCTAAATCTATATATATAAAAGAAAGTCGTGTTAGTTACTCCATTTATAACTAAAGAACGGCTGGACCGATATGGCTGAAAATTGGTGGGGAGGTAGCTTAGAGCCAGGAGACGGACATAGGATACTTTTGAACATTTAAAAAAAAAAAAAAACAATTAGGTAGTAGGTAGGTAGGTAGTAGGTAGGTAGGTAGTAGGTAGGTAGGTAGTAGGTAGGTAGGTAGTAGGTAGGTAGGTAGTAGGTAGGTAGGTAGTAGGTAGGTAGGTAGTAGGTAGGTAGGTAGTAGGTAGGTAGTAGGTAGGTAGTAGGTAGGTAGGTAGGTAGGTAGTAGGTAGGTAGGTAGTAGGTAGGTAGGTAGTAGGTAGGTAGGTAGTAGGTAGGTAGGTAGTAGGTAGGTAGGTAGTAGGTAGGTAGTAGGTAGGTAGTAGGTAGGTAGTAGGTAGGTAGTAGGTAGGTAGGTAGTAGGTAGGTAGGTAGGTAGGTAGTAGGTAGGTAGGTAGTAGGTAGGTAGTAGGTAGGTAGTAGGTAGGTAGTAGGTAGGTAGTAGGTAGGTAGTAGGTAGGTAGTAGGTAGGTAGTAGGTAGGTAGTAGGTAGGTAGTAGGTAGGTAGTAGGTAGGTAGTAGGTAGGTAGTAGGTAGGTAGTAGGTAGGTAGTAGGTAGGTAGTAGGTAGGTAGTAGGTAGGTAGTAGGTAGGTGGTAGGTAGTAGGTAGGTAGTACGTAGGTAGTAGGTAGGTAGTAGGTAGGTAGTAGGTAGGTAGTAGGTAGGTAGTAGGTAGGTAGTAGGTAGGTAGTAGGTAGGTAGTAGGTAGGTAGTAGGTAGGTAGTAGGTAGGTAGTAGGTAGGTAGTAGGTAGGTAGTAGGTAGGTAGTAGGTAGGTAGTAGGTAGGTAGTAGGTAGGTAGTAGGTAGGTAGTAGGTAGGTAGTAGGTAGGTAGTAGGTAGGTAGTAGGTAGGTAGTAGGTAGGTAGTAGGTAGGTAGTAGGTAGGTAGTAGGTAGGTAGTAGGTAGGTAGTAGGTAGGTAGTAGGTAGGTAGTAGGTAGGTAGTAGGTAGGTAGTAGGTAGGTAGTAGGTAGGTAGTAGGTAGGTAGTAGGTAGGTAGTAGGTAGGTAGTAGGTAGGTAGTAGGTAGGTAGTAGGTAGGTAGTAGGTAGGTAGGTAGTAGGTAGGTAGTAGGTAGGTAGTAGGTAGGTAGTAGGTAGGTAGTAGGTAGGTAGTAGGTAGGTAGTAGGTAGGTTGTAGGTAGAAAAAATTGCATTGCAACGCATGCCGGGTACAGCTAGTATGTAATAAACTAAGGTAGGTGTAATATAAAAATTAAAGTTATGGTCCAAAAACTAGTTTTTCATTTCAACATTTTTTCGAGCTATCCGCACGTGAGTGGTGTCGTTAGAAGCGCCTCGGCGAGGGCTAGCTAAATATGTAATAAACTAAGGTAGGTGTAATATAAAAATTAAAGTTATGGTCCAAAAACTAGTTTTTCATTTCAACATTTTTTCGAGCTATCCGCACGTGAGTGGTTTCGTTAGAAGCGCCTCGGCGAGGGCTAGCTAAATATGTAATAAACTAAGGTAGGTGTAATATAAAAATTCAAGTTATGGTCCAAAAACTAGTTTTTCATTTCAACATTTTTTCGAGCTATCCGCACGTGAGTGGTGTCGTTAGAAGCGCCTCGGCGAGGGCTAGCTAAATATGTAATAAACTAAGGTAGGTGTAATATAAAAATTAAAGTTATGGTCCAAAAACTAGTTTTTCATTTCAACATTTTTTCGAGCTATCCGCACGTGAGTGGTGTCGTTAGAAGCGCCTCGGCGAGGGCTAGCTAAATATGTAATAAACTAAGGTAGGTGTAATATAAAAATTAAAGTTATGGTCCAAAAACTAGTTTTTCATTTCAACATTTTTTCGAGCTATCCGCACGTGAGTGGTGTCGTTAGAAGCGCCTCGGCGAGGGCTAGCTAAATATGTAATAAACTAAGGTAGGTGTAATATAAAAATTAAAGTTATGGTCCAAAAACTAGTTTTTCATTTCAACATTTTTTCGAGCTATCCGCACGTGAGTGGTGTCGTTAGAAGCGCCTCGGCGAGGGCTAGCTAAATATGTAATAAACTAAGGTAGGTGTAATATAAAAATTAAAGTTATGGTCCAAAAACTAGTTTTTCATTTCAACATTTTTTCGAGCTATCCGCACGTGAGTGGTGTCGTTAGAAGCGCCTCGGCGAGGGCTAGCTAAATATGTAATAAACTAAGGTAGGTGTAATATAAAAATTAAAGTTATGGTCCAAAAACTAGTTTTTCATTTCAACATTTTTTCGAGCTATCCGCACGTGAGTGGTGTCGTTAGAAGCGCCTCGGCGAGGGCTAGCTAAATATGTAATAAACTAAGGTAGGTGTAATATAAAAATTAAAGTTATGGTCCAAAAACTAGTTTTACATTTCAACATTTTTTCGAGCTATCCGCACGTGAGTGGTGTCGTTAGAAGCGCCTCGGCGAGGGCTAGCTAAATATGTAATAAACTAAGGTAGGTGTAATATAAAAAATTAAAGTTATGGTCCAAAAACTAGTTTTTCATTTCAACATTTTTTCGAGCTATCCGCACGTGAGTGGTGTCGTTAGAAGCGCCTCGGCGAGGGCTAGCTAAATATGTAATAAACTAAGGTAGGTGTAATATAAAAATTAAAGTTATGGTCCAAAAACTAGTTTTTCATTTCAACATTTTTTCGAGCTATCCGCACGTGAGTGGTGTC
Source organism: Autographa pulchrina (assembly GCA_905475315.1). Taxonomy (NCBI): domain Eukaryota; kingdom Metazoa; phylum Arthropoda; class Insecta; order Lepidoptera; family Noctuidae; genus Autographa; species Autographa pulchrina. The sequence goes on along the minus strand of FR997789.1, from coordinate 7,525,517 downwards.
GTTAGAAGCGCCTCGACGAGGGCTAGCTAAATATGTAATAAACTAAGGTAGGTGTAATATAAAAATTAAAGTTATGGTCCAAAAACTAGTTTTTCATTTCAACATTTTTTCGAGCTATCCGCACGTGAGTGGTGTCGTTAGAAGCGCCTCGGCGAGGGCTAGCTAAATATGTAATAAACTAAGGTAGGTGTAATATAAAAATTAAAGTTATGGTCCAAAAACTAGTTTTTCATTTCAACATTTTTTCGAGCTATCCGCACGTGAGTGGTTTCGTTAGAAGCGCCTCGGCGAGGGCTAGCTAAATATGTAATAAACTAAGGTAGGTGTAATATAAAAATTCAAGTTATGGTCCAAAAACTAGTTTTTCATTTCAACATTTTTTCGAGCTATCCGCACGTGAGTGGTGTCGTTAGAAGCGCCTCGGCGAGGGCTAGCTAAATATGTAATAAACTAAGGTAGGTGTAATATAAAAATTAAAGTTATGGTCCAAAAACTAGTTTTTCATTTCAACATTTTTTCGAGCTATCCGCACGTGAGTGGTGTCGTTAGAAGCGCCTCGGCGAGGGCTAGCTAAATATGTAATAAACTAAGGTAGGTGTAATATAAAAATTAAAGTTATGGTCCAAAAACTAGTTTTTCATTTCAACATTTTTTCGAGCTATCCGCACGTGAGTGGTGTCGTTAGAAGCGCCTCGGCGAGGGCTAGCTAAATATGTAATAAACTAAGGTAGGTGTAATATAAAAATTAAAGTTATGGTCCAAAAACTAGTTTTTCATTTCAACATTTTTTCGAGCTATCCGCACGTGAGTGGTGTCGTTAGAAGCGCCTCGGCGAGGGCTAGCTAAATATGTAATAAACTAAGGTAGGTGTAATATAAAAATTAAAGTTATGGTCCAAAAACTAGTTTTTCATTTCAACATTTTTTCGAGCTATCCGCACGTGAGTGGTGTCGTTAGAAGCGCCTCGGCGAGGGCTAGCTAAATATGTAATAAACTAAGGTAGGTGTAATATAAAAATTAAAGTTATGGTCCAAAAACTAGTTTTTCATTTCAACATTTTTTCGAGCTATCCGCACGTGAGTGGTGTCGTTAGAAGCGCCTCGGCGAGGGCTAGCTAAATATGTAATAAACTAAGGTAGGTGTAATATAAAAATTAAAGTTATGGTCCAAAAACTAGTTTTTCATTTCAACATTTTTTCGAGCTATCCGCACGTGAGTGGTGTCGTTAGAAGCGCCTCGGCGAGGGCTAGCTAAATATGTAATAAACTAAGGTAGGTGTAATATAAAAATTAAAGTTATGGTCCAAAAACTAGTTTTTCATTTCAACATTTTTTCGAGCTATCCGCACGTGAGTGGTGTCGTTAGAAGCGCCTCGGCGAGGGCTAGCTAAATATGTAATAAACTAAGGTAGGTGTAATATAAAAATTAAAGTTATGGTCCAAAAACTAGTTTTTCATTTCAACATTTTTTCGAGCTATCCGCACGTGAGTGGTGTCGTTAGAAGCGCCTCGGCGAGGGCTAGCTAAATATGTAATAAACTAAGGTAGGTGTAATATAAAAATTAAAGTTATGGTCCAAAAACTAGTTTTTCATTTCAACATTTTTTCGAGCTATCCGCACGTGAGTGGTGTCGTTAGAAGCGCCTCGGCGAGGGCTAGCTAAATATGTAATAAACTAAGGTAGGTGTAATATAAAAATTAAAGTTATGGTCCAAAAACTAGTTTTTCATTTCAACATTTTTTCGAGCTATCCGCACGTGAGTGGTGTCGTTAGAAGCGCCTCGGCGAAGGCTAGCTAAATATGTAATAAACTAAGGTAGGTGCAATATAAAAATTAAAGTTATGGTCGCAAAACTAGTTTTTCATTTCAACATTTTTTCGAGCTATCCGCACGTGAGTGGTGTCGTTAGAAGCGCCTCGGCGAGGGCTAGCTAAATATGTAATAAACTAAGGTAGGTGTAATATAAAAATTAAAGTTATGGTCCAAAAACTAGTTTTTCATTTCAACATTTTTTCGAGCTATCCGCACGTGAGTGGTGTCGTTAGAAGCGCCTCGGCGAGGGCTAGCTAAATATGTAATAAACTAAGGTAGGTGTAATATAAAAATTAAAGTTATGGTCCAAAAACTAGTTTTTCATTTCAACATTTTTTCGAGCTATCCGCACGTGAGTGGTGTCGTTAGAAGCGCCTCGGCGAGGGCTAGCTAAATATGTAATAAACTAAGGTAGGTGTAATATAAAAATTAAAGTTATGGTCCAAAAACTAGTTTTTCATTTCAACATTTTTTCGAGCTATCCGCACGTGAGTGGTGTCGTTAGAAGCGCCTCGGCGAGGGCTAGCTAAATATGTAATAAACTAAGGTAGGTGTAATATAAAAATTAAAGTTATGGTCCAAAAACTAGTTTTTCATTTCAACATTTTTTCGAGCTATCCGCACGTGAGTGGTGTCGTTAGAAGCGCCTCGGCGAGGGCTAGCTAAATATGTAATAAACTAAGGTAGGTGTAATATAAAAATTAAAGTTATGGTCCAAAAACTAGTTTTACATTTCAACATTTTTTCGAGCTATCCGCACGTGAGTGGTGTCGTTAGAAGCGCCTCGGCGAGGGCTAGCTAAATATGTAATAAACTAAGGTAGGTGTAATATAAAAAATTAAAGTTATGGTCCAAAAACTAGTTTTTCATTTCAACATTTTTTCGAGCTATCCGCACGTGAGTGGTGTCGTTAGAAGCGCCTCGGCGAGGGCTAGCTAAATATGTAATAAACTAAGGTAGGTGTAATATAAAAATTAAAGTTATGGTCCAAAAACTAGTTTTTCATTTCAACATTTTTTCGAGCTATCCGCACGTGAGTGGTGTCGTTAGAAGCGCCTCGGCGAGGGCTAGCTAAATATGTAATAAACTAAGGTAGGTGTAATATAAAAATTAAAGTTATGGTCCAAAAACTAGTTTTTCATTTCAACATTTTTTCGAGCTATCCGCACGTGAGTGGTGTCGTTAGAAGCGCCTCGGCGAGGGCTAGCTAAATATGTAATAAACTAAGGTAGGTGTAATATAAAAATTAAAGTTATGGTCCAAAAACTAGTTTTTCATTTCAACATTTTTTCGAGCTATCCGCACGTGAGTGGTTTCGTTAGAAGCGCCTCGGCGAGGGCTAGCTAAATATGTAATAAACTAAGGTAGGTGTAATATAAAAATTAAAGTTATGGTCCAAAAACTAGTTTTTCATTTCAACATTTTTTCGAGCTATCCGCACGTGAGTGGTGTCGTTAGAAGCGGCTCGGCGAGGGCTAGCTAAATATGTAATAAACTAAGGTAGGTGTAATATAAAAATTAAAGTTATGGTCCAAAAACTAGTTTTTCATTTCAACATTTTTTCGAGCTATCCGCACGTGAGTGGTGTCGTTAGAAGCGCCTCGGCAAAGGCTAGCTAAATATGTAATAAACTAAGGTAGGTGTAATATAAAAATTAAAGTTATGGTCGCAAAACTAGTTTTTCATTTCAACATTTTTTCGAGCTATCCGCACGTGAGTGGTGTCGTTAGAAGCGCCTCGGCGAGGGCTAGCTAAATATGTAATAAACTAAGGTAGGTGTAATATAAAAATTAAAGTTATGGTCCAAAAACTAGTTTTTCATTTCAACATTTTTTCGAGCTATCCGCACGTGAGTGGTGTCGTTAGAAGCGCCTCGGCGAGGGCTAGCTAAATATGTAATAAACTAAGGTAGGTGTAATATAAAAATTAAAGTTATGGTCCAAAAACTAGTTTTTCATTTCAACATTTTTTCGAGCTATCCGCACGTGAGTGGTGTCGTTAGAAGCGCCTCGGCGAGGGCTAGCTAAATATGTAATAAACTAAGGTAGGTGTAATATAAAAATTAAAGTTATGGTCCAAAAACTAGTTTTTCATTTCAACATTTTTTCGAGCTATCCGCACGTGAGTTGTGTCGTTAGAAGCGCCTCGGCGAGGGCTAGCTAAATATGTAATAAACTAAGGTAGGTGTAATATAAAAATTAAAGTTATGGTCCAAAAACTAGTTTTACATTTCAACATTTTTTCGAGCTATCCGCACGTGAGTGGTGTCGTTAGAAGCGCCTCGGCGAGGGCTAGCTAAATATGTAATAAACTAAGGTAGGTGTAATATAAAAAATTAAAGTTATGGTCCAAAAACTAGTTTTTCATTTCAACATTTTTTCGAGCTATCCGCACGTGAGTGGTGTCGTTAGAAGCGCCTCGGCGAGGGCTAGCTAAATATGTAATAAACTAAGGTAGGTGTAATATAAAAATTAAAGTTATGGTCCAAAAACTAGTTTTTCATTTCAACATTTTTTCGAGCTATCCGCACGTGAGTGGTGTCGTTAGAAGCGCCTCGACGAGGGCTAGCTAAATATGTAATAAACTAAGGTAGGTGTAATATAAAAATTAAAGTTATGGTCCAAAAACTAGTTTTTCATTTCAACATTTTTTCGAGCTATCCGCACGTGAGTGGTGTCGTTAGAAGCGCCTCGGCGAGGGCTAGCTAAATATGTAATAAACTAAGGTAGGTGTAATATAAAAATTAAAGTTATGGTCCAAAAACTAGTTTTTCATTTCAACATTTTTTCGAGCTATCCGCACGTGAGTGGTTTCGTTAGAAGCGCCTCGGCGAGGGCTAGCTAAATATGTAATAAACTAAGGTAGGTGTAATATAAAAATTCAAGTTATGGTCCAAAAACTAGTTTTTCATTTCAACATTTTTTCGAGCTATCCGCACGTGAGTGGTGTCGTTAGAAGCGCCTCGGCGAGGGCTAGCTAAATATGTAATAAACTAAGGTAGGTGTAATATAAAAATTAAAGTTATGGTCCAAAAACTAGTTTTTCATTTCAACATTTTTTCGAGCTATCCGCACGTGAGTGGTGTCGTTAGAAGCGCCTCGGCGAGGGCTAGCTAAATATGTAATAAACTAAGGTAGGTGTAATATAAAAATTAAAGTTATGGTCCAAAAACTAGTTTTTCATTTCAACATTTTTTCGAGCTATCCGCACGTGAGTGGTGTCGTTAGAAGCGCCTCGGCGAGGGCTAGCTAAATATGTAATAAACTAAGGTAGGTGTAATATAAAAATTAAAGTTATGGTCCAAAAACTAGTTTTTCATTTCAACATTTTTTCGAGCTATCCGCACGTGAGTGGTGTCGTTAGAAGCGCCTCGGCGAGGGCTAGCTAAATATGTAATAAACTAAGGTAGGTGTAATATAAAAATTAAAGTTATGGTCCAAAAACTAGTTTTTCATTTCAACATTTTTTCGAGCTATCCGCACGTGAGTGGTGTCGTTAGAAGCGCCTCGGCGAGGGCTAGCTAAATATGTAATAAACTAAGGTAGGTGTAATATAAAAATTAAAGTTATGGTCCAAAAACTAGTTTTTCATTTCAACATTTTTTCGAGCTATCCGCACGTGAGTGGTGTCGTTAGAAGCGCCTCGGCGAGGGCTAGCTAAATATGTAATAAACTAAGGTAGGTGTAATATAAAAATTAAAGTTATGGTCCAAAAACTAGTTTTTCATTTCAACATTTTTTCGAGCTATCCGCACGTGAGTGGTGTCGTTAGAAGCGCCTCGGCGAGGGCTAGCTAAATATGTAATAAACTAAGGTAGGTGTAATATAAAAATTAAAGTTATGGTCCAAAAACTAGTTTTTCATTTCAACATTTTTTCGAGCTATCCGCACGTGAGTGGTGTCGTTAGAAGCGCCTCGGCGAGGGCTAGCTAAATATGTAATAAACTAAGGTAGGTGTAATATAAAAATTAAAGTTATGGTCCAAAAACTAGTTTTTCATTTCAACATTTTTTCGAGCTATCCGCACGTGAGTGGTGTCGTTAGAAGCGCCTCGGCGAAGGCTAGCTAAATATGTAATAAACTAAGGTAGGTGTAATATAAAAATTAAAGTTATGGTCGCAAAACTAGTTTTTCATTTCAACATTTTTTCGAGCTATCCGCACGTGAGTGGTGTCGTTAGAAGCGCCTCGGCGAGGGCTAGCTAAATATGTAATAAACTAAGGTAGGTGTAATATAAAAATTAAAGTTATGGTCCAAAAACTAGTTTTTCATTTCAACATTTTTTCGAGCTATCCGCACGTGAGTGGTGTCGTTAGAAGCGCCTCGGCGAGGGCTAGCTAAATATGTAATAAACTAAGGTAGGTGTAATATAAAAATTAAAGTTATGGTCCAAAAACTAGTTTTTCATTTCAACATTTTTTCGAGCTATCCGCACGTGAGTGGTGTCGTTAGAAGCGCCTCGGCGAGGGCTAGCTAAATATGTAATAAACTAAGGTAGGTGTAATATAAAAATTAAAGTTATGGTCCAAAAACTAGTTTTTCATTTCAACATTTTTTCGAGCTATCCGCACGTGAGTGGTGTCGTTAGAAGCGCCTCGGCGAGGGCTAGCTAAATATGTAATAAACTAAGGTAGGTGTAATATAAAAATTAAAGTTATGGTCCAAAAACTAGTTTTTCATTTCAACATTTTTTCGAGCTATCCGCACGTGAGTGGTGTCGTTAGAAGCGCCTCGGCGAGGGCTAGCTAAATATGTAATAAACTAAGGTAGGTGTAATATAAAAATTAAAGTTATGGTCCAAAAACTAGTTTTTCATTTCAACATTTTTTCGAGCTATCCGCACGTGAGTGGTGTCGTTAGAAGCGCCTCGGCGAGGGCTAGCTAAATATGTAATAAACTAAGGTAGGTGTAATATAAAAATTAAAGTTATGGTCCAAAAACTAGTTTTTCATTTCAACATTTTTTCGAGCTATCCGCACGTGAGTGGTGTCGTTAGAAGCGCCTCGGCGAGGGCTAGCTAAATATGTAATAAACTAAGGTAGGTGTAATATAAAAATTAAAGTTATGGTCCAAAAACTAGTTTTTCATTTCAACATTTTTTCGAGCTATCCGCACGTGAGTGGTGTCGTTAGAAGCGCCTCGGCGAAGGCTAGCTAAATATGTAATAAACTAAGGTAGGTGTAATATAAAAATTAAAGTTATGGTCGCAAAAACTAGTTTTTCATTTCAACATTTTTTCGAGCTATCCGCACGTGAGTGGTGTCGTTAGAAGCGCCTCGGCGAGGGCTAGCTAAATATGTAATAAACTAAGGTAGGTGTAATATAAAAATTAAAGTTATGGTCCAAAAACTAGTTTTTCATTTCAACATTTTTTCGAGCTATCCGCACGTGAGTGGTGTCGTTAGAAGCGCCTCGGCGAGGGCTAGCTAAATATGTAATAAACTAAGGTAGGTGTAATATAAAAATTAAAGTTATGGTCCAAAAACTAGTTTTTCATTTCAACATTTTTTCGAGCTATCCGCACGTGAGTGGTGTCGTTAGAAGCGCCTCGGCGAGGGCTAGCTAAATATGTAATAAACTAAGGTAGGTGTAATATAAAAATTAAAGTTATGGTCCAAAAACTAGTTTTTCATTTCAACATTTTTTCGAGCTATCCGCACGTGAGTGGTGTCGTTAGAAGCGCCTCGGCGAGGGCTAGCTAAATATGTAATAAACTAAGGTAGGTGTAATATAAAAATTAAAGTTATGGTCCGAAAACTAGTTTTTCATTTCAACATTTTTTCGAGCTATCCGCACGTGAGTGGTGTCGTTAGAAGCGCCTCGGCGAAGGCTAGCTAAATATGTAATAAACTAAGGTAGGTGTAATATAAAAATTAAAGTTATGGTCCAAAAACTAGTTTTTCATTTCAACATTTTTTCGAGCTATCCGCACGTGAGTGGTGTCGTTAGAAGCGCCTCGGCGAGGGCTAGCTAAATATGTAATAAACTAAGGTAGGTGTAATATAAAAATTAAAGTTATGGTCCAAAAACTAGTTTTTCATTTCAACATTTTTTCGAGCTATCCGCACGTGAGTGGTGTCGTTAGAAGCGCCTCGGCGAGGGCTAGCTAAATATGTAATAAACTAAGGTAGGTGTAATATAAAAATTAAAGTTATGGTCCAAAAACTAGTTTTTCATTTCAACATTTTTTCGAGCTATCCGCACGTGAGTGGTGTCGTTAGAAGCGCCTCGGCGAGGGCTAGCTAAATATGTAATAAACTAAGGTAGGTGTAATATAAAAATTAAAGTTATGGTCCAAAAACTAGTTTTTCATTTCAACATTTTTTCGAGCTATCCGCACGTGAGTGGTGTCGTTAGAAGCGCCTCGGCGAGGGCTAGCTAAATATGTAATAAACTAAGGTAGGTGTAATATAAAAATTAAAGTTATGGTCCAAAAACTAGTTTTTCATTTCAACATTTTTTCGAGCTATCCGCACGTGAGTGGTGTCGTTAGAAGCGCCTCGGCGAAGGCTAGCTAAATATGTAATAAACTAAGGTAGGTGTAATATAAAAATTAAAGTTATGGTCGCAAAAACTAGTTTTTCATTTCAACATTTTTTCGAGCTATCCGCACGTGAGTGGTGTCGTTAGAAGCGCCTCGGCGAGGGCTAGCTAAATATGTAATAAACTAAGGTAGGTGTAATATAAAAATTAAAGTTATGGTCCAAAAACTAGTTTTTCATTTCAACATTTTTTCGAGCTATCCGCACGTGAGTGGTGTCGTTAGAAGCGCCTCGGCGAGGGCTAGCTAAATATGTAATAAACTAAGGTAGGTGTAATATAAAAATTAAAGTTATGGTCCAAAAACTAGTTTTTCATTTCAACATTTTTTCGAGCTATCCGCACGTGAGTGGTGTCGTTAGAAGCGCCTCGGCGAGGGCTAGCTAAATATGTAATAAACTAAGGTAGGTGTAATATAAAAATTAAAGTTATGGTCCAAAAACTAGTTTTTCATTTCAACATTTTTTCGAGCTATCCGCACGTGAGTGGTGTCGTTAGAAGCGCCTCGGCGAGGGCTAGCTAAATATGTAATAAACTAAGGTAGGTGTAATATAAAAATTAAAGTTATGGTCCGAAAACTAGTTTTTCATTTCAACATTTTTTCGAGCTATCCGCACGTGAGTGGTGTCGTTAGAAGCGCCTCGGCGAAGGCTAGCTAAATATGTAATAAACTAAGGTAGGTGTAATATAAAAATTAAAGTTATGGTCCAAAAACTAGTTTTTCATTTCAACATTTTTTCGAGCTATCCGCACGTGAGTGGTGTCGTTAGAAGCGCCTCGGCGAGGGCTAGCTAAATATGTAATAAACTAAGGTAGGTGTAATATAAAAATTAAAGTTATGGTCCAAAAACTAGTTTTTCATTTCAACATTTTTTCGAGCTATCCGCACGTGAGTGGTGTCGTTAGAAGCGCCTCGGCGAGGGCTAGCTAAATATGTAATAAACTAAGGTAGGTGTAATATAAAAATTAAAGTTATGGTCCAAAAACTAGTTTTTCATTTCAACATTTTTTCGAGCTATCCGCACGTGAGTGGTGTCGTTAGAAGCGCCTCGGCGAGGGCTAGCTAAATATGTAATAAACTAAGGTAGGTGTAATATAAAAATTAAAGTTATGGTCCAAAAACTAGTTTTTCATTTCAACATTTTTTCGAGCTATCCGCACGTGAGTGGTGTCGTTAGAAGCGCCTCGGCGAGGGCTAGCTAAATATGTAATAAACTAAGGTAGGTGTAATATAAAAATTAAAGTTATGGTCGCAAAAACTAGTTTTTCATTTCAACATTTTTTCGAGCTATCCGCACGTGAGTGGTGTCGTTAGAAGCGCCTCGGCGAGGGCTAGCTAAATATGTAATAAACTAAGGTAGGTGTAATATAAAAATTAAAGTTATGGTCCAAAAACTAGTTTTTCATTTCAACATTTTTTCGAGCTATCCGCACGTGAGTGGTGTCGTTAGAAGCGCCTCGGCGAGGGCTAGCTAAATATGTAATAAACTAAGGTAGGTGTAATATAAAAATTAAAGTTATGGTCCAAAAACTAGTTTTTCATTTCAACATTTTTTCGAGCTATCCGCACGTGAGTGGTGTCGTTAGAAGCGCCTCGGCGAGGGCTAGCTAAATATGTAATAAACTAAGGTAGGTGTAATATAAAAATTAAAGTTATGGTCCAAAAACTAGTTTTTCATTTCAACATTTTTTCGAGCTATCCGCACGTGAGTGGTGTCGTTAGAAGCGCCTCGGCGAGGGCTAGCTAAATATGTAATAAACTAAGGTAGGTGTAATATAAAAATTAAAGTTATGGTCCGAAAACTAGTTTTTCATTTCAACATTTTTTCGAGCTATCCGCACGTGAGTGGTGTCGTTAGAAGCGCCTCGGCGAAGGCTAGCTAAATATGTAATAAACTAAGGTAGGTGTAATATAAAAATTAAAGTTATGGTCCAAAAACTAGTTTTTCATTTCAACATTTTTTCGAGCTATCCGCACGTGAGTGGTGTCGTTAGAAGCGCCTCGGCGAGGGCTAGCTAAATATGTAATAAACTAAGGTAGGTGTAATATAAAAATTAAAGTTATGGTCCAAAAACTAGTTTTTCATTTCAACATTTTTTCGAGCTATCCGCACGTGAGTGGTGTCGTTAGAAGCGCCTCGGCGAGGGCTAGCTAAATATGTAATAAACTAAGGTAGGTGTAATATAAAAATTAAAGTTATGGTCCAAAAACTAGTTTTTCATTTCAACATTTTTTCGAGCTATCCGCACGTGAGTGGTGTCGTTAGAAGCGCCTCGGCGAGGGCTAGCTAAATATGTAATAAACTAAGGTAGGTGTAATATAAAAATTAAAGTTATGGTCCAAAAACTAGTTTTACATTTCAACATTTTTTCGAGCTATCCGCACGTGAGTGGTGTCGTTAGAAGCGCCTCGGCGAGGGCTAGCTAAATATGTAATAAACTAAGGTAGGTGTAATATAAAAAATTAAAGTTATGGTCCAAAAACTAGTTTTTCATTTCAACATTTTTTCGAGCTATCCGCACGTGAGTGGTGTCGTTAGAAGCGCCTCGGCGAGGGCTAGCTAAATATGTAATAAACTAAGGTAGGTGTAATATAAAAATTAAAGTTATGGTCCAAAAACTAGTTTTTCATTTCAACATTTTTTCGAGCTATCCGCACGTGAGTGGTGTCGTTAGAAGCGCCTCGGCGAGGGCTAGCTAAATATGTAATAAACTAAGGTAGGTGTAATATAAAAATTAAAGTTATGGTCCAAAAACTAGTTTTTCATTTCAACATTTTTTCGAGCTATCCGCACGTGAGTGGTGTCGTTAGAAGCGCCTCGGCGAGGGCTAGCTAAATATGTAATAAACTAAGGTAGGTGTAATATAAAAATTAAAGTTATGGTCCAAAAACTAGTTTTTCATTTCAAAATTTTTTCGAGCTATCCGCACGTGAGTGGTTTCGTTAGAAGCGCCTCGGCGAGGGCTAGCTAAATATGTAATAAACTAAGGTAGGTGTAATATAAAAATTAAAGTTATGGTCCAAAAACTAGTTTTTCATTTCAACATTTTTTCGAGCTATCCGCACGTGAGTGGTGTCGTTAGAAGCGCCTCGGCGAGGGCTAGCTAAATATGTAATAAACTAAGGTAGGTGTAATATAAAAATTAAAGTTATGGTCCAAAAACTAGTTTTTCATTTCAACATTTTTTCGAGCTATCCGCACGTGAGTGGTGTCGTTAGAAGCGCCTCGGCGAGGGCTAGCTAAATATGTAATAAACTAAGGTAGGTGTAATAAAAAAAATTAAGTTATGGTCCAAAAACTAGTTTTTCATTTCAACATTTTTTCGAGCTATCCGCACGTGAGTGGTGTCGTTAGAAGCGCCTCGGCGAGGGCTAGCTAAATATGTAATAAACTAAGGTAGGTGTAATATAAAAATTAAAGTTATGGTCCAAAAACTAGTTTTTCATTTCAACATTTTTTCGAGCTATCCGCACGTGAGTGGTGTCGTTAGAAGCGCCTCGGCGAGGGCTAGCTAAATATGTAATAAACTAAGGTAGGTGTAATATAAAAATTAAAGTTATGGTCCAAAAACTAGTTTTTCATTTCAACATTTTTTCGAGCTATCCGCACGTGAGTGGTGTCGTTAGAAGCGCCTCGGCGAGGGCTAGCTAAATATGTAATAAACTAAGGTAGGTGTAATATAAAAATTAAAGTTATGGTCCAAAAACTAGTTTTTCATTTCAACATTTTTTCGAGCTATCCGCACGTGAGTGGTGTCGTTAGAAGCGCCTCGGCGAGGGCTAGCTAAATATGTAATAAACTAAGGTAGGTGTAATATAAAAATTAAAGTTATGGTCCAAAAACTAGTTTTTCATTTCAACATTTTTTCGAGCTATCCGCACGTGAGTGGTTTCGTTAGAAGCGCCTCGGCGAGGGCTAGCTAAATATGTAATAAACTAAGGTAGGTGTAATATAAAAATTAAAGTTATGGTCCAAAAACTAGTTTTTCATTTCAACATTTTTTCGAGCTATCCGCACGTGAGTGGTGTCGTTAGAAGCGCCTCGGCGAGGGCTAGCTAAATATGTAATAAACTAAGGTAGGTGTAATATAAAAATTAAAGTTATGGTCCAAAAACTAGTTTTTCATTTCAACATTTTTTCGAGCTATCCGCACGTGAGTGGTGTCGTTAGAAGCGCCTCGGCGAGGGCTAGCTAAATATGTAATAAACTAAGGTAGGTGTAATATAAAAATTAAAGTTATGGTCCAAAAACTAGTTTTTCATTTCAACATTTTTTCGAGCTATCCGCACGTGAGTGGTGTCGTTAGAAGCGCCTCGGCGAGGGCTAGCTAAATATGTAATAAACTAAGGTAGGTGTAATATAAAAATTAAAGTTATGGTCCAAAAACTAGTTTTTCATTTCAACATTTTTTCGAGCTATCCGCACGTGAGTGGTGTCGTTAGAAGCGCCTCGGCGAGGGCTAGCTAAATATGTAATAAACTAAGGTAGGTGTAATATAAAAATTAAAGTTATGGTCCAAAAACTAGTTTTTCATTTCAACATTTTTTCGAGCTATCCGCACGTGAGTGGTGTCGTTAGAAGCGCCTCGGCGAGGGCTAGCTAAATATGTAATAAACTAAGGTAGGTGTAATATAAAAATTAAAGTTATGGTCCAAAAACTAGTTTTTCATTTCAACATTTTTTCGAGCTATCCGCACGTGAGTGGTGTCGTTAGAAGCGCCTCGGCGAGGGCTAGCTAAATATGTAATAAACTAAGGTAGGTGTAATATAAAAATTAAAGTTATGGTCCAAAAACTAGTTTTTCATTTCAACATTTTTTCGAGCTATCCGCACGTGAGTGGTGTCGTTAGAAGCGCCTCGGCGAGGGCTAGCTAATCTATACTAATATTATAAAGCTGAAGAGTTTGTTTGTTTGTTTGGTTGAACGCGCTAATCTCAGGAAGTACTGGTTAGAATTGAAAAAATCTTTTTGTGTTAGATAGTCCATTTATCGAGGAAGGCTTTAGGATATATAACATCACGCTGCGACCAATAGGAGCGAAGCAGCAGTGAAAAATGTCACAAAAACGGGGGAAAATATTCATACTTGAAAGCTTCCGTTGCGTGCGCTGCGTAAACGGTTCGAGTTACCCAAAATATATGTATGAAAGAATTGTTCCGCTTTCAATGATCTAAAAAAATGTCTGCGACAGTATATGTCTATCTTTTAAAATTGACTCACTATAACCTTTTTTAAGGTAATCATTTGGTCGAAATTAATGCATTATCTATACTTAATATTATAAAGCTGAAGAGTTTGTTTGTTTGTTTGTTTGGTTGAACGCGCTAATCTCAGGAAGTACTGGTTAGAATTGAAAAAATCTTTTTGTGTTAGATAGTCCATTTATCGAGGAAGGCTTTAGGATATATAACATCACGCTGCGACCAATAGGAGCGAAGCAGCAGTGAAAAATGTCACAAAAACGGGGGAAAATATTCATACTTGAAAGCTTCCGTTGCGTGCGCTGCGTAAACGGTTCGAGTTACCCAAAATATATGTATGAAAGAATTGTTCCGCTTTCAATGATCTAAAAAAATGTCTGCGACAGTATATGTCTATCTTTTAAAATTGACTCACTATAACCTTTTTTAAGGTAATCATTTGGTCGAAATTAATGCATTATCTATACTAATATTATAAAGCTGAAGAGTTTGTTTGTTTGTTTGGTTGAACGCGCTAATCTCAGGAAGTACTGGTTAGAATTGAAAAAATCTTTTTGTGTTAGATAGTCCATTTATCGAGGAAGGCTTTAGGATATATAACATCACGCTGCGACCAATAGGAGCGAAGCAGCAGTGAAAAATGTCACAAAAACGGGGGAAAATATTCATACTTGAAAGCTTCCGTTGCGTGCGCTGCGTAAACGGTTCGAGTTACCCAAAATATATGTATGAAAGAATTGTTCCGCTTTCAATGATCTAAAAAAATGTCTGCGACAGTATATGTCTATCTTTTAAAATTGACTCACTATAACCTTTTTTAAGGTAATCATTTGGTCGAAATTAATGCATTATCTATACTAATATTATAAAGCTGAAGAGTTTGTTTGTTTGTTTGGTTGAACGCGCTAATCTCAGGAAGTACTGGTTAGAATTGAAAAAATCTTTTTGTGTTAGATAGTCCATTTATCGAGGAAGGCTTTAGGATATATAACGTCACGCTGCGACCAATAGGAGCGAAGCAGCAGTGAAAAATGTCACAAAAACGGGGGAAAATATTCATACTTGAAAGCTTCCGTTGCGTGCGCTGCGTAAACGGTTCGAGTTACCCAAAATATATGTATGAAAGAATTGTTCCGCTTTCAATGATCTAAAAAAATGTCTGCGACAGTATAATATGTCTATCTTTTAAAATTGACTCACTATAACCTTCTTTAAGGTAATCATTTGGTCGAAATTAATGCATTATTGCCAATTATTTGCTACAGAGTTTTATCAACATAATCTATAGATACTAATTATATATAATTATCATTTACGCAGAAATACTTTTTTTTTTAACTTCTTAATCGTGGTCATAATAACAGAAATTGACGCGGACGAAGTCGCGGGGATCAGCTAGTATGTAATAAACTAAGGTAGGTGTAATATAAAAATTAAAGTTATGGTCCAAAAACTAGTTTTTCATTTCAACATTTTTTCGAGCTATCCGCACGTGAGTGGTGTCGTTAGAAGCGCCTCGGCGAGGGCTAGCTAAATATGTAATAAACTAAGGTAGGTGTAATATAAAAATTAAAGTTATGGTCCAAAAACTAGTTTTTCATTTCAACATTTTTTCGAGCTATCCGCACGTGAGTGGTGTCGTTAGAAGCGCCTCGGCGAGGGCTAGCTAAATATGTAATAAACTAAGGTAGGTGTAATATAAAAATTAAAGTTATGGTCCAAAAACTAGTTTTTCATTTCAACATTTTTTCGAGCTATCCGCACGTGAGTGGTGTCGTTAGAAGCGCCTCGGCGAGGGCTAGCTAAATATGTAATAAACTAAGGTAGGTGTAATATAAAAATTAAAGTTATGGTCCAAAAACTAGTTTTTCATTTCAACATTTTTTCGAGCTATCCGCACGTGAGTGGTTTCGTTAGAAGCGCCTCGGCGAGGGCTAGCTAAATATGTAATAAACTAAGGTAGGTGTAATATAAAAATTAAAGTTATGGTCCAAAAACTAGTTTTTCATTTCAACATTTTTTCGAGCTATCCGCACGTGAGTGGTGTCGTTAGAAGCGCCTCGGCGAGGGCTAGCTAAATATGTAATAAACTAAGGTAGGTGTAATATAAAAATTAAAGTTATGGTCCAAAAACTAGTTTTTCATTTCAACATTTTTTCGAGCTATCCGCACGTGAGTGGTGTCGTTAGAAGCGCCTCGGCGAGGGCTAGCTAAAAATGTAATAAACTAAGGTAGGTGTAATAAAAAAAATTAAGTTATGGTCCAAAAACTAGTTTTCATTTCAACATTTTTTCGAGCTATCCGCACGTGAGTGGTGTCGTTAGAAGCGCCTCGGCGAGGGCTAGCTAAATATGTAATAAACTAAGGTAGGTGTAATATAAAAATTAAAGTTATGGTCCAAAAACTAGTTTTTCATTTCAACATTTTTTCGAGCTATCCGCACGTGAGTGGTGTCGTTAGAAGCGCCTCGGCGAGGGCTAGCTAAATATGTAATAAACTAAGGTAGGTGTAATATAAAAATTAAAGTTATGGTCCAAAAACTAGTTTTTCATTTCAACATTTTTTCGAGCTATCCGCACGTGAGTGGTGTCGTTAGAAGCGCCTCGGCGAGGGCTAGCTAAATATGTAATAAACTAAGGTAGGTGTAATATAAAAATTAAAGTTATGGTCCAAAAACTAGTTTTTCATTACAACATTTTTTCGAGCTATCCGCACGTGAATGGTGTCGTTAGAAGCGCCTCGGCGAGGGCTAGCTAAATATGTAATAAACAAAGGTAGGTGTAATATAAAAATTAAAGTTATGGTCCAAAAACTAGTTTTTCATTTCAACATTTTTTCGAGCTATCCGCACGTGAGTGGTGTCGTTAGAAGCGCCTCGG